>JACEEZ010007781.1:57961-120986 GCA_016584305.1 Chionoecetes opilio | reverse complement strand
GGGACTGCAAGCTTTTAACACACAATGGGATACACAAATTTTGACCTCCCAGGTTGAGTTGTAGCTGATTTTCACGAATTTGGGACGGCCCATGGAGGTTATGGAGGAAGGGCATCCCGTGCATTCCTGTTTTAAGGCCGGTCCCATCACCCGCTTGTACGGCCGCTTACAACAACACCGCTCAAAAACGACGTCCCCATCATCACCGCTTGAGTGGGTTTTTGGGGGAAAATGGGCACAGTTGGCAACCCCGCCGAGCGGACACCCCAAGTGGAGAGATGACTGAATTTAATTTTTGTACGGGGCCTTTAAGCGGTACGGCGGTCGGTAGATTTTGTTGTGACTCTTGGACGTCTTTTTTGTTGTAGGCCCCCGTACAAGGGGAAGGTGGGAAACCCGGGTTTTATGGTAAGCCGTCGCCCCGCCCCAATGCGGGGAATAGATCAAAACTTTAGATTTTACGCGTCACTCATTGCACTTTCGGTTTTTTCTAATTGATACACACAAAGATTATAAATAGACTGCTAGGTATGTTATAGGGTATATAGGGTTCACACTAGAGATAACATGCCACCTCTCCTATATAACCCTTTTGGGTCCACAGAAAAGTAACAGGGGAGGCGGCAGCGATATACGGGCCTCGAGCACCCCATGTGTTCACAAGGGCCGGCCCCGCCCGACATGAACGTTAACAGCAAATATGAAAGTAACAAAAATTTTGGGTTTGGTTTTAAAAAAAATTAATTAGTAAGTATTGAAAATAAGGGAATAACTATGTGGAAATTATCCCTAAAACCGCTTTCTAATCGAGAGAATGGTATGGTGGGATACGCCTCCCTGTAAAAGAGGGAGATGGAAAAAATTTCCAAATAATATTTTATTATAAAATTGGGTAAAAATTGAGCATTAAAATAGTAATATTTTTCTGGTGGTATTCCTAGAAACCACGTTAATCAAGAGTTAAAATAATATAAGAATTGTGAAGAACAATATTGGAACCTCCACGTAGGAACCGCCCGAGGGGGCTCGACCCCGTGATCAGAGATTTTCAGTGAGGCGATCTTTCACGCATTAGACTACACGATAAGTGTAGACACTCTGATTATAACTAAGGTGTAGTCAGTCCTTTTTACTATGATTGAGAAAATAAAACCCGATCAATCGGTTAAACCAAAAGGACGAGTGGTAAAAACCCCAAAACCCAACTAGCCGCGCCGGGAACTTTTGGAAAGTTAACCTTGGCCCCACCAACTGGCCTACCCCCATCGCCGCCATTACGGAACCTACACAATTACCGGCCCCCTAAAAGGGGACTCTACCACTCCTAAAAATAATAATAAAGCCTTCAAATCTTTAACCCATCTACCCGGGTATCCCTTATTTGGGGTTAAAGGGTATCTTGCAGTTAGGTAGTTCTGGGGTTAATAGCAAGGTGATTACATAAATTATTACTAAATTTCAAATTTTGGTCCCCCGAGTGAGGATTTTTTTTGGGAAGTACAAGGTGGCCTTTGGGGGGGCACATTTTAAAGCCCTCACGATTGGCGGGGGAAAGGGTGGTGGAAGTCAATTTTTTCCGTGCCCCCGGGGTCGTGTGCTATTTGACCAGACCCGTCTAAAGAAGCATTTATGGCCCATGCCCCAGGTTCCCTTCGGGGGGGTAAGTATATAGCCCCCAGTTCCCCGGCCCCCCTTTGGTAAAAAACCTGACGGGGCCGCCACCGCCCGCCGTGCACGACAGCCACGACACACAGGCCGCTTTTGGTAACTCCCATCCGCCAACAACAATTTTTTCGAGGTTAGTTGCATTAAATAAAGGGGGAGGGTTATAGGCATGGCTTCGCCCCTTGGTGGGCCCCGAGTCAATGCCCCTCCACCCTTAGAATTTAAAAAAATTAAAATTGGGGAACCCTAACTCAAAACTTGTACCCAAACCCTTATTATTTTTTTTTTTTTTTTATTTCATTAATCATAAATTAAAATATGGCGAAGGGGCTAAAGCATTAGCGGTTAATTATGATGGCTTACCCAAATATAGGGGAAAGTGTGAGGAAGCTGCTGAGACACCCCTTTGACAAATATTTTTAAAGACGGCTGCTAAGCTAAAAACTAAATGGGACAATTATGAAGGGTTTACTTTCGATTTGAAGCTGGGGAAAAATATTTTTTAATTATGAGACCAGTATGATCAAGAATGTACAAAAATACATGAAACGGTTTTGAATATGAGAACTTAGTGCGTGATCAGAAATCACACCCAAAGCCTTTTTCCCCCAAACTTAAATTCCCGATTGCATTCCCCTATTTGAAGGGGGAAATTGGTTTCTTTCGGGGATAAATTTAAAAATTGTTTGATGATGGAGTTTTAAAAAGGGGTGCATAAATTTAACCTTTTTGTTGGGTCAGTTGAGAGTTTCTGCATATCTTGGAAAAGGAAAACAGAGAAAATGCCAATTATAAGTGGCCTCAAAATTCTTAGAGAAAAATTATGAAGATAAAGTCAGATAAAAAAGAATCTTTTCTCAAGTTCAGGATCTACTGGCCCTTCTCACAACCAGAGAATGGAAATTTTCAGAATAACTTTAAATTTCATACTAAAGCCATTAAAGCTCATAACCCTTGACAGAGTAGATGGATGGTCATATATGATACGGAAGGAAAACTACCAAACCAGGAGCGAGACCGCTTAAATCAGAGGTACAATGTAATTTTTTTCCCACGGAAAAGAAAATAGAGAAGGATATTCAAGGTGCAAAACATTTGAAAGGTATTGAGCGGAAACCCCCCCCACGGGGAGATGAGAAAATTTAGACAAAAGGTAATCAGCGTATACCCCCTTTGGGTTTTAAAAGGCCCCATTGGTGGTAGTTACCCCGCCTACAAAATTTACGGGGAAAAAAACCCGGGTAGTAAGTTTAAACTAGAAAAACCCTTTAAAACCCACCATTAAGACCTACTCAAAGAACGGGTGCCTTTCCCAAAATATAGGGTTTTTAACCAAAAGTCATAAAAAAAAATGTGCTTTTGCGGGGAAAGAAACCCACCCTCCACTTGAATATTCCCGATTTTTCCCACTAGGCCCAAAAGGTTAATGGATCGGGAAACTGCCTAACCCCTTTGTGTAAACATGAAAATACAAGCTTGTCCATTAGTCTGGGTATTGTAAGAAGTGAGAAAACCCCTTCTCACATAGCCTTTAGTCCTAATGGGATGTGAGAACAGACCCTGGGGTCGTTAAAATGGCAAACTTATGAGAATTCATCGCTTTCCTACGGCAGAAAAAGGGAGCCAAAAAAGGTAATTCACCTTATGAAAACAATGTTTGACAGTGGTGCACAAAGATAATTTTTTAGTGGAGGATAGTTTTCTTTACAAATACTATAATTGCAAAGGGGAAATTTGCCATTCGGGCTTTTGGCCAACAAAAAAGCTCAAAGTTTTTACATTTTTTTCGCCAATGTCCAATTTGGAATTTTTTGAAAGTAGGGTAGCTGCTGTGTTAAAAACATCGGTAAAATTTAAACGTAAAAAGGGCTAAAATTTCAGCGAAATGTTTAAAGAGAAAGGTGTTTGATTTCTTTGAAATACCTTGAGATTTGATGGCCACCAAAAGATAATAGGCGCTGATTATTTTGGGCTATTCCTAAGTAAGGTCATCAAAAACATAAAATTTCCCTTTCACCCTGCCGGTGGTGATTTATAATGGGACCTATCCCCCAAAAAAACTCACCAGCTGAACAAGAGGAATGCTTCTATCAGCCAACCCCTCTTGGGGGCTAGAATTGGAACTTCTTAGTACCCACTTAAACAAGAGTTTTTTGGGGAAGGGGAATCCCGTGCATAAATTATGGGATCTAGAAACTATCGGTATCATACCGAACAGTTTCCTAAAGAGGATCAAAATAAACCCAGACACATGATCACACTGTCAAAATTTTGTAATGGGAAATTGAATAGGTCTACCTTTGGGAAAAGATGCCCCGTGTTTCCCTTTCCCAAATTTCAATAGTTAAATCAATTAAATGTTCAATAAAAAACGAAAAAAAATCGTCTAAATTGGGGTGCTATGATAAAAATAATTCAAGTAAAATTAAAAGGGTGCTTTATCGAAAAACTGGGCGGAGAGTAAATCAATATAGGACATTTTTACCCCCCCATGCAGTGGCCAAAGATTATCAACCACCCCCCTTTAAATTTTCAATTGAGTTTCAAAACTAAAGAAGATGTAGTTTAAATGCTGCCCTTTGACAGGACCGAACTCTTGTCCCAAACTACGAGGTCCCATAAATTTAGAAAGAAAATTCGCCTATGGGTGACATCTCTAAAACTTTCTAAGATTAGGTCTAAGGGAAAAAAGACATAAATTTTAAAAAAATTTTATGGGCCCGAAAATTTATCAGGAAGACAGCCCCCTAGCAGTATAGGTTTTAAAACAGTTTTTATTTTTTTCTTTTTCAAGCCCCTTTTGTTAAATAAAACATACATACCATTTTAAAAGGGTTTAGATGCCCCCGAATTTTGGGGGAAAAATTCTATAGGATAATTGCAGGGACGATAAAATTTAGAGGGAAAAACTAATCAAATTTAAACCGGGGTAAAAAAGATGCAAAGGCAGCCTCTCCTTTCAGATTTTGGGAAAACTAAATTTTCCCAAAACTAGAAGGGTAATCAGGAAGGGGTTTTCCCTTAATTATCCCACCAGAGTCCAACAGTGTTGGATTATGTGGAATGTAAAAACTGATGAACTAAGATTAAAGGTCCAGATTTTTGATGTATCCTAACAAAGAAACATTTTAATCAGGTCACCAAGTTTTGACCCTGGGGTAGTGAGCCCAATAACTATAAGGGGTAAAGCAATACAAAAGGCCTGGGGGGAAAACCTCGATTGGGAACCCCCCCTTTATGGGAAATATACAACAAAGGGAGACTATAAAATCTGAGTCCAATAAAATAAATGAAAATTCACATAATAGGAGAAAAATACTGATGAGTGACAAATCCAGCAAACAAAATTTTGGGGGTGCTTCAAAAAGGGGCATACGGTGCAGTAGCTTTTCTTAAAGCAGGAAGGAATGTAATTTAAATTTGTCTAAGGCTCGGGTTCCCCCAATTTAAACATAGAAAAATTCCTTAATGGAATGACTGCATCGAAATTTGGACTAAATTAGCCCCAAAATTAAGTAATTTTTTAAAATTGGGGAGGTATATATGTGGGGCCCCATAGTGAAATTTGCCTACAAAGTTAGGAAAAATAAAACAAAAATCCCTATTAAGGAAAGGTTGGTAAATAAATTTTTTAGGCCCAAATTTACAATTATGCTGCTACATGGAAAAACCCCGCGAATTTTTTCCAGAGGAAAAACCATCCTCAAAATAAAACAGGATTTGGTTTAAGGTCCACCCGGCGGGAAAAAATAATGAAACGCCTAACAAAAGGGCATAGTAAGTCAGACATCAGAAGAATAATTATGGAAAAACCCATATTTATCCCCGATCCCGTTTTGGATTAAAAAGGTTTCCTTATTAAGCAAAATATTTAAAAACTTCTAAACGGTCTTCAAATCATAAAAAAGGGAAAAGTTCGATCCTTTGAATTTTGGGTTAGAAAATACAAAAAGAAAGGATTTCCGAGAAAAATCAGCTCTTAGCCTCGGCCAGCCCGTAGGGAAAAACTTATCAAATATTTGGGCTGTACCTAATAAAGGGGCATCATTAGGGGTGAGGAAGAATTGGAATGTGATCTTCCCGATAAAAACCTGCAATCCCCTGCTAATTCCCAAACGTCATCATTTACTAAATGCTAGGGATGAATTCATGGGAAAAAGTTAAGGCGGAATGGGGAACATTAGCCCATCTCAGGAGTGAATTTTTGGGTACCCCAGGGTAGAAAGGCAGTTAAAAACACCCCAAATTTGTGTCAAATGCAAGAGATAGAGGGAAGACTAATCACCTATCCCGGGCCCCCTGAATCCCCTGGATCGAGTACAATTATTAAAAAACCCTTTGAGGTAGTGGTGTCGATAACTGGGGCAAAATAATTACAGGAGTAATTCCCCCCAAGAAAGATGTTTTTATTCCTTGCACCTATACGGGGGGTTTCATTTTGAAAAAGATGATGATTTTTTAAGTGCCCAAACCTTTATTCAAGTGTTCCGCGGTTTGTGGCTGGCGTCGTTCCCGGCGATTTATTGGGATAATGCTACTAACTTCGTAGGAGCCTCCTCCATATTGTTAGAAATATTAAATCATCCATCAGTACAAAAATCTCTACAGTTAAGAAAATGCTCATGGACCTTTACCAGTGTTGTAGTCAAGACCCAGACCCTCCGAGACCAGGATCAAGACCAAGACCAGACCCTTCGAGACCAAGACCAAGACCAAGACCTGACCTTCCGAGACAAAGACCAGTCCTCCGAGACCAAGACCCTCCAAGACTGATATCAAGACCAAGACCAGACCCTCCGAAACAGACCAAGACCAAGAACAGGCATATACAAATATTTTTTATAAATATGACTATTATCTGAATATTTTTGGCCTGTACTGCGTAAATACTAAATTTTATTGTCCTGTCATGTTTGTAAGAAATGGGTTTTATATTTTTTTTTCATACATGTACGTTTGAATATAATGGACCTAATTAAATTGTCCATATAGTCTTAGGGATCAAATGCAAAAATAATAAAAAATGTGAACCAAACTGTTATATGCTCAACCTTTGTCCATGCAGTTAATACCCTATACTATAGACCACTGTAAATCTGGACTGCGCACGGAATATCGGCCTGTTGCACAAGGGCCTGAAGTCGGAGGGCCGCTCGGATTCATATATATATATATATATATTATATATATATATATATTATATTAATATATATATATATATATATATATATATATAATACGGATCATATAGACTGGTTTATCAGTATATATGATATACTGTAATCTTCGTAAATGTTTATTCTATAATATTATCAAATAAAAAACAGTAAAACACGCTAAAGAAATGCCATTACGAGACTCTGAAGAAATATGCATGAACTTAATCCTCTTCACTTCAACTCTTCGCCATTTAAAACTTTGCGGGTCAACTTTTATCATGTAGGGTATCAATAGAAGTGCAATTTTATTAGCTTTTCATTGATGTATTTCGTTTTCTGATAAATGAATTACTACTATGCATAAATTAGCGTTAACTAAAAAAAAAAATCATCAATCGGGTAATTTTCCCGATTGATGAGGTTATTTATTTAGTTAACGCAAATTTATACATAGTGCTGAATCATTTATCAGAAAACGAAATATATAAGTAAATAAATAACATCATCAATCGGGAAAATTTCTCGATTGATGATTTTATTTATTTATTTAACGCTAATTTATGCATGGTTCTAATTCATTTATCAGATAACGAAATGTATCGATGGAAAGCTAATAAAATTGCGCTTCTATTGATACCTTTCATGATAAAAGTTGACTCGCAAAGTTTTAAATGGCGAAGAGTTTGAAGGTTCATGCATATAAGAGACTCTTCAGAGTCTCGTAATGGCATTTCTTTAGCGTGTTTTACTGTTTTTTATTTGATAATATTATAGAATAAACATTTACGAAGATTACAGTATATCATATATACTGATAAACCAGTCTATATGATAGTTCATAGACCACTATATATCTTTGCCGGGCGGCAGGCCGCTATGCAGCTTGCAATTTCAAAACATTGTCGCGTGAACAGTCCAGAGATATAGTGGTTTATGCCTATACATGTATACTAATGGTTAACTGCTGAAAAAAGAGAAAGGAAGAAGGCAAATAGGCAAAGTATATTAAAAAAAAATTACAGTTTATTACTAGTTACATTTTGCAAATTTTCTTTCATTTTACAGTTTACTCGGTCGTTAACTCGTTACATTTTGCAATACGTGATTACGTGGCAATTGCGTTTTAACCCCTTCACGCCCAGATATTTCCTTTGCTATAAAAAAAAGTGTATGTTGTCGAACCATAAAATTACGAAAAGTAACAAAATAAACCAAATTAGTTAGTGGACAAGGATACTAAACTGGTCATATCTAAAAAAAAACATTGCTTATATTCATTACAAATCATCTAATGGTGATCAAATTACTATGGAAATTACGTTTTGGGTCTCAAGGGGTTAAGCACATATTAGCATTTCTAAGATCTTCAATGACAGCTGCGAACGGTGAGGGCGCATGATGATACCACCCCTGCTAAAGATGCGTTCCACTGGAGCGCTTGTTGCAGGGACGGAGAGGACCTTCATAGCAAGCATGAAGACAAGTGGATAGCGCTCTTGAGAAGCAAGCCAAAAGGAGATAGGATCGGCGTGGCCTCCAAACTTGCACTCTGTCTCTAAGTACCGGTTAAACTGGGCCCGCGTGCTCTCCTTCTCCGCGCTCTTCGAACGCTTCCTAATTGTCCGGTACTTGGCTAGCAGACGAGGCATCTTACGACGTGGTGGCTGTCCATTCGCATCTTCCTCACTAGATGTCCCTGTGCTCCATGCCACATTTTCTCCATGCTCCATTTCATTGCTTCGTTAGCATGAAGAAACAAACATTGGAAAATAGCAATTTTTGTGGTTACGTTTTCCAAGCGAGCTAGCTAAACCTGTGGTGTACGTGTACGAAGGGTGCGGGGATTGCATAGGCCTACACATATTTGAAGTACACGGAGGTGAACAGAGCTGCAAACATGCATGCGTGCAAACGAAGATTATCACTGCGAGAATGTTTGTTTGTTTGTTTAGAGGATATTTGTTTATTCCTCAGAGCCGTAGTGATCTACCGCTGCAGCTTAGTGATGGCCGAAGCCACCACCCCGGGAGGGGGGTCACAAACCCCCGGCTAACACCCGGTACCCATTCACTGCTGGGTGGACAGGGGCTCGGGTTTTAAGAAAGACCACCCATCTATCTTCGCTCCGCCCGGGGATCGAACCCGGGACTTCTCGGTTGTGAGCCGAGCGTGCTAACCACTACACTACGGAGAATGGCCACGTCATGCATGTTCTCTCGACTCGCACGCACTCTATCAGTTCGCAGGGCTCAGCTCATGCATCATCACCGTAGAGCTAGTCAGGCAGTATCTATAGACAGTACAACGTTGTTAGGCGCGCCGTGAATCGAAACAGCCATGATTTTTCTCCGTGTATGATAATAAATTCCGACCTTCTCCATGCCGCGATGCACTTTATAATCCTGGTCTCGACCTGGTCTCGAGCCAAGCTCCGAGACCAGAAGCTTCGAGACCAAGATCAAGACCAAGACCACATCAAACGAGACCAAGACCAGGACCAAGACCACATCAAACTGGTCTCGAGACCGGTCTCGAGACCAAGACCAGTCTCGAGACCTTCAACACTGACCATTACTACCTCTAGAGCTCCTTGGCAAAATGGTTTCACAGAGAGAATGATTGGCATAGTTAAGTCTTGTCCCAGGTAAACTCTCTACAAGACAAAGATAGGTCTAGAAGACCTGAAAACCATAGTGACTGAGATTGAGACCCGTATCAATAACCGACCCTTAACCTACTTAGATGATTCATCAGTAAATATAGAAGCTCCTACTCCCTCACATTTAATTTATGGGAGAAGACTGGAACCCTTTCCTTTAATAGAAACAAGGGAAGATATAAAAGATCCTACAATAAATGACCCGGCTCAACATCTCCGGGAAGGTTATCACACCTTAAGTAAAATTTTAAGGTCATGGGATAAGCATTGGAGTGCAGATTATTTACTGAGTCAAAGAGAAAAGTTTTATGGGGCTCAACAGCCAGAAAATCAAAGTCCAATTAAAGTAGGAGATATAGTAATCCTTAGGGGAGATATGCCTCGTTCGCAATGGCCTCTAGGAAAAATAGCAAAATTGCATACTGATGGAAAGGGGATTGTGAGGTCAGTGGAGTTACTAGTGAGGGGACAACGATGTGTGCGGACGGTAAATAATTTGATTCCCCTAGAGTTAGCTGAAGAGGTAAAGGAGAACTCTAAGTCTACGTCTTGGCAGGCCAACTTAGGGGATTCCCGACCTCGGAGGCAAGCTGCTTTAAAAGTGTAAAACCACTTGGAGAAACCTAATAAAAGGGGGTCAAATCACCTGGAGCAAGCCTTCATTTTTCGTCGGCCCCCAGTTGTGGAAATTATCCATTAAAACCGCTCTCTAATCGTGAGAATGGTATGGTGGGATACGCCTCCCCTGTCAAAAAGGGAGATGAGTAAAAATTCCACCTATGTATATATTATTATAGAATTGGGTATAAATTAAGATGCATTAAATATAGTAATATAATTCTGGTGGTATTCACTAGTACCACGATTAATCAAAGAGTTAACATAATATAAGAATTGTGAAGATACAATATTGGAACCTCCACGTAGGAACCGCCACGTAGGAGGCTCGAGCCCAGCTGATAAGAGATTTTTCAGTGAAGGCGATCATTCACGCATTAGACCTACACGATTAAGGTGTAGTACACTCTTGATTATACACTTAAGGTGTAGTCACGCTCATCATATTACTATGATTGAGCCAACATAAACGATCAATCGGTTAAACCAAGGACGAAGTGGTAAAAACACCACAACACTAGCCGCACCAGGAACTGTGGAAAGTTAACCCTGTCACCACCAACTCGGCCTACCACCATCGCCGCCATTACGTGCACCTATCACAATTACCAGCGCCCTACAGGGACTACTACCACTCCCTCAAATAATAATCAAGCCTTCAAATCATCAACCCATCTACCACTGCTGAGTATATCTTAGTTAGTGTCTAAATAGGGTATCATTGCAGTCTAGGTAGTTCTTGGGTTAATAGCAAGGTGAGTTCACATCAATTATTACTATAATTTCAACAACATATTATAATGATTTTTTGTTATGATATATTTGTAAGTAGCGTATCAATTCTGCTGTGTCTCTAAAGGAATCATACACCTGGCAGTGAGTACGTTTGGGGGTGTTGCAGCTCTGCAGCCCTATGCCACGAGCTGCCACTGAAGTCTTGTACATTTTTGGTAGCGTGTACGTAGCTTCGAGGGGTCTAGGCTTTAACTCTTCGGAGGTGTGGTTGAGTCCATGTGATGGTCTTCCTTATTTTCTTTGTTGGCTGTATACATTTCTAGGGGATACTGGAGTGAACCATCTTCACCGTTGCCGCTTGTGTCATGGGGGAGGGGGAGGAGGTGGTCTCCGGCTTCTAACTCCTTCTTATCTTCTGTCTTCTCTTTACTCTTTCTTGTTGTTGAGATATTCTGAGGGGGATTCCTGAAGGGGCAGTCTTGGTCAAAGGGAAGGTCACGGAGTGCCCTGTTGATAGAGACTTGCATGTGCCCGTCGATGGAGCCACGTGATACTTCTATGGAGATTCTGTGTGGACCCACAGAGGCTTCACATTGTCCTGGGCCACAGATACCTTTTGAAATCCCGTCCAGTAATTTGGTGCTTCCCAACAGACATCGGACTACAGGCTGTGTATTCATAACTCCGATTTGAGTGATGACGAGTGACTGATAGAGAGGCGGGTGTGAGCGGGTTGTGAGGGCGAAGGTCACGCGTCATCATATTTATAGGTGTAAGCCCCACTCTGGAGGAGAGGGGCTCACGGGGGTTGAAAACTCCTGTTAGCGGCCCCTCCCACCCGCTTACGGTCTATCCAATCGGAGTCGGACGCCTGCGTGGCATGACATCTAATCCCCCGGCACCCCTGTAGCGGTCTACCCTAACCAACCCACTAGGAGGGGAGTATTGTAGCGGTCTCCCCTACAAACCACTGCTCCACAGAGAAAACGTGTGGGTTGCAGACCGAAACTAGTGTACCTTTTATTTTTAATTATGCTTCTGTGCATTCATATATAATTTTATACCTCCTTACTTTATGTTTTCTTTTGTAATTAGAATAAACCAACATGTAACTCGCTATCTAGGCAAACACACCCCTTACTCAGCGCGCACTGCATTACGCGTTTGACCATGAGACCATATCATTATTTATTGGGGGTTTAATCACTGGGGGGCCCCTGGGAGATGTACACCCGTCGCTCACGGGGTGCACTACTACCCTCCTGTCCTGCCCCGCCACCGCCCCCCCTGATGCCCGGCCCTTGGCCCCCGCCGCCCGCCTGCAGGTGGGGGCTGCTGAGTGGGCGTGAAGGCAGGGCCGCCCTCATGGTCCGCCACACCCCGAGAGACGTGATGTTGGGGGTGCTGCGGCGCAGCGCCCCTCCCCGTGCACATCACGTACCCACTAGACACTGTTGCGCCCGCAGGTACCAGTGACCCAGGTGACTCACCGCACACGTCTCCACGCGACCCTAGTCCCGTAGCCTGACGGGATACCCTCCTCACTGGCGGGCTGATGCCCGCTTTGTACTTCTTTCTCCTGCATATGCATTTCTGTACATCCTTGTATTGTGTGTGTGTGGTCCTGTTATCTTAGTTGTATAAAAAAAAACTAATAAACCTTTACAAATCAAAAGGATTTAAAAGCAACAACGTCAGAAATACCAGATACGACTGTCAGGAACATGGATCACAACAACACCCACGCAGCAACATATTGAAGAGCCATGGAGGGACCAACCATCAGCGCCTTGTAACAGCCAGTCCAGCCTCCAGCCCAGACAGCCTCTCCTCACTCTGCGACCGAGGTTCGCTCCCTAAACTGACGTGTGTGCTGCTGGGCATGAGCGTGTACCGGGGGACTCCCTTGCAGTGAGATCCCGCCCGCCTTCAACCGCCACCTTTATTGTGACGCCCACATTCCTGGTCATTATTTTCGACACAGCACCACCACCACGTGGCATTAAACAGAGTTTTTGAGACTGACTTTTTTTTGCTGCATACGATTTGGCCCTCTAAAAAGGGGCGATTCCTACTCCATTACGGGATCGGAGTGAAGTTACCCCCTTTCCTGCGGAGTTTTGGATCGTTCTTTTTTTAGGACGGCCGATGGTTTGAGCAGGCTTTTTCTCTTACTTAATTTCTTTCCCTCTGACACCTCTGGTGAAAGACCTCTCGGGACCTGAAAGCCCGTGTCTGGTCGTACCCCTCTTGGAGGCAGCACCCCTCGGCTGTGCGGTGTTTGTGCTGTTGTCTGGCGGGGTCGGAGCACCCTGCGATGCGGCTTGAGGAACCCGTTATCGTGCGTCCACCTCAGTTGCGGGGCCCAGTAAAGGAAATTTTTTTTTTTGTTTGGGCAGCTCTCTTCTAAAGCTTGCTCCACCAAATACTGCTGCAAACCCGTGCATAAAAACTCTTCCATCTTTTTGCTGACCAATACATGGTCCGCGGAAAGCTTCCTCATTGACCCGGAAGACATCAGAGGGAGAGGACGCGTCACCCTTCACTGCTCCCAAGCAGTGTGTGCGCCGGGCTCCCCAAGCGGCGGAATCTCCAGCTTCCTCGCTACACGGAATTATTACCCTCCCGGCCTGGTGCTCAGGGGGAAGTCTGTCTGAAACTCCCGCCCCTCCATCCCCAAAATCCCTCCACCCCGCTTATTCTGAAAACTCCACCCTGTGACTGTTCCCTCACCCTTTCTGAAAACTCCTCCCGCTGTGACTTTCCCCCCCCACCCGTTTTCTGAAAACTCCCCTACCCCTGTGACTGCGTTCCCCCCCCCCGTTATTCTTGAAAACCTCCCCACCCTGTGTCTGTGTCCTCCCACCCGCTATTCTGAAAACTCACCCCTGTGCATCAGTGTTCTCGCACCCGTTATTCTAAAAACCCCCCCACCCCTGAGACTGTTCCCTTCCCCCCCTCCCATTATTCTGAAACCACCCCCACCCCGGTGATTGTGTTTCCTCCCCACCACCCGCTATTCTGAAAACTGCACCCTTGTGCTCATTGTTCCAGCACCAATTCATTCTGAAAACTCTTCCACCCCGGAGACTGTTCCCCCTTTCCCGTTTTACTTCGAAAACCCCCCTACCCTTGTGTCTCCCTGGTGTGTTTCCCCCCCACCCGCTATTCTGAAAACTCCACCCTTGTGCTTCAAGTGTTCCCGCACCCATTTATTTGAAAACTTCCCCACCCTGAGACTATTCCCCCCCTCCGTTATTCTGAAAAACCCCCTACCCCTGTGTCTGTTTTCCCCCACCCGCTTATTCTGAAAAACTCAAACCTTGTGCTCAGTGTTCCCGCACCCATTTATTCTGAAAACTCCTCCATCCCTGAAACTGTTGTTCCCCCCCCTCCCGTTATTCCTGAAACCCCCCTACCCCTGTGTCTGTGTTTCCCCCCACCCGCTATTTCTGAAAACTCACCCTTGTGCCTCAGTGTTCCCGCACCCTTTATGTCTGAAAACTCCCCCACCCCGGAGACTGTGTTCCCCCCTCCCGTTATTCTGAAAAGCCCCCCTACCCTGTGGTCTGGTTTCCCCCCACCCGCTATTCTGAAAACTCCCCTTGTGCCTCAGTGTTTCCCGTCAACCCATTTTATTCTGAAAACTCCTCCCCTGAGACTAAGTCCCCCTCCGTTATTCATGAAAACCCCCTACCCCTTGTCCTGTGTTTCCTTCCACCCGCTATTCGAAAAACTTCACCCTTGTGCCTCAGCTCCCTCACCCATTTTATTCTGAAACTCCCCACCCCTGCGACTGCGTTCCCCCTCCCGTTATCCTGAAATCCCCTACCCCTGTGTCTGTGTTTCCCCCCACCCACTACTCTGGAAACTCACCCTTGGGCCTTCAGTCGCGAGTGAGTCACCGGCGAGGTCAGACGGGTCACTCCGTAAGCCCCGCTGTGCACCCGCGTGACCTTCCCGAGCCTTTCCTGACCTTCCTCGCTCAGCGTAGTGACCGCGCCTGTGTCGACAACCGGACTTGAGACTGAGACTAGGTGCGAGTGTTGAAACGCCAGGGAAATGATCACCCATACTGCAAATGCTTCCCCGCCAGGGGTTGGGGCAGAGGGCTAAAGGAGCGCCCCTCCTCGTCGTCCCCATCCCAACACTCGACACCAATAATGGGGCTTACAAAAGAGGCCGACCGCAGTCCCGAGCGCGCGCGCGAGCTTGCTAGCGCCGACGTGCTACACGTCGATGATGATGAGAGAGTGAAACCACCACTCGTACATCGACATGTCCGTCAGGAGCGAGGACCAGCAGGAGACCGCGCAGGGCACAAGGACTGGACCCACTAATGGTTAACGGTCGCGCCGCCCGGCCCCAAGTTCAAGCTTGAGAAGCATGGAGACCAACCAAGCGCCACGCCTACCTGGCCTCACGGCCCTCGAGGACGATAACCGACCCGGAAAGATGAGGTGAGGCCCAATCTCCTACGGAGAATACATCCTCACCCCCAAGGACGAGGAGTCTGTGGCACTCCTGCGGGCCTCGCTTGATGAGGGCAATAGGTTGGCTCCTCCTTGACCCTAGTGTGAGGAGGCACAAGGTAGTGCTGGAGCGCTACCCTGTGACTTCCCACTCGATGCGGTGAAGGCCAACCCCATGTTGGTGTCCGCCACACGGCTGCGTGCTTGGGACAACACAGCCACGAGGCAGGTGATGATTGTCCCGAGGGGCGCCACCTGCCAATTCTTGACCGCTGCGTTCCTGGGCAACCTACAACCTTACGCCCCTACCGGAGCGAGGCCGGTGAGGTGCTACAAGTGCCAGCGATTCAACCACTGCAAGTTAGGTGGCAAGCACTCGTCAGGTGGTGGAGTGTGCAGCTTAACTCACCCGATCGGAGGATTGGTATTGGCCGCCACAAGGGCCAAGGAGGCCACCCACGCAAAGGTCCGAATTGCGAGAGGAAACACCACGCCTGGAACCCTCAGCTGTCCTGAGAAGGCTTGGGTTCGTAAGATCGCCTCAGCCTCGCCTGCATGCAACAGCTTTAGGCACCACGGCGGCCACACCGGACCATCATTGTAACAAGCGGACAACCACAGCACAACAGCGGCAAACCGCTTCAACCCTGCTTCCCTACCAGCCATAGCCAGCCTGGGTCCAAGGCCATCAAACAGCCCTTCCCCCCTAGTCCCCCAGGGACCACACCCCAGGCCGCGGTCGGGTGAAGGAAGGGAAAGCGCAGCTGACAGTATCAGTGAGAGGAGGCGGCTAACCTCACCCCCGCCGGCATTTCCCACCCCACTGCCTAAACTGGGAGACTGGGACCAGGTTCCCCGCCCACTCACAACAGGAGACCGCCCTCAAGGTCACCCGCCCATGCCAGCCACTGCACCTGCAGTGCCTGAAAAGCGCCAGCGACAGCGAGAGCCGACAGGACGTCGCGCTGCCTCATGCTCACCGCTTACGGACAACATTCACGTCAACGAGAGACGCCGTGCAATTGCTGATTGCATCATCGTCAGCATGATGCATGTTATGAGGAGGCTCCTCCACCGCCCGGAGCTCGCCCCTGGCCATCGAGGAGGAAGTTGACGCCCTCCTCCGTCGGGGATTGAATCAGCCATCAATGACGGCGGCCTTCAGTCACGACCACCACAAGGGATCCAGGCCAGCATGTCCCTCCTCCCAGCAGAGTTACCATCGTCCACGCGGACCACGCTGATAACGACACCCCCCATGCGGGCGCCGCCGGCGGCCGCACCCAGGCTCAAGGTGCTGCAGTGGAATGCCCAGAGGCCTCCGCCCCCAAGAATACATCAGGTGCTGCAGGCCATCTTCGAGAGGACCTTGACGTGGTTCTCCTACAGGAGACGCTCACAACCTTGCTGACTTTAAGTGGCGCCATTGCGGGCTACAGTCTCCCACTCGCTCCCTGCACTGAGGGCACCCGTGGCTGCGTGACGCTGGTGAGGAGCGCCCCATCCCCTCACCGCAGAATCAGCCGACCCGGCGCACTGTGTAGATGGCGTGGAGGCCTTGGCGGTGAGCTGCACGTGGAGGACTCGACCTCACTGTGTACCCTGTACAGGAGCCAGCGACACCAACTGGAGGCAGGGGAGCTGCTCACCGTGGCATCGCACACTAGCCTCCTATAGTGGCGGGCGATTTAACGCCCACCACCCCATCCCTGTAGTCATAGTCGCGCCACCAACCGACGGGTCGTCACCTAAAAAAAAAGCAGTGTTTGCTCGAGGAGGTCCCTCATCCATCACCTCCTCAAGACCGGGGAGCCCAACCCACGTCCCGGGGGGGGGCGACTGGACCTTACCATTTGTGTCGGGTGACCCTGGCGGGCCGGCGCAATCGTGGCAGTGTGGCAACCTACGCTCACCAGTGCACCACTACGCCACCCTCACCATCCTCATAGCGTCGCCGCCGATTCTCGCACGCCCTTCGCCGCGGGAACATCAAGAGGGCGGACTGGGGCGGTTTCAAGCTTCCCTTTGACGAGTGGTGGGTCACTACGAGCACCCGACCGACCTGCCCAACAGTAGAGGGACCTTCACGGCAGCCCTCAGAGGGCACCGACGCAGCCATTCCTAAGTGCTCTCCGGTCCGCCGCACCGTCCCGACTGGTGGTTCTTCAACGAGGACGGTCAGGGAGCACAACCCCGAGTCAACCCTGCACCAGAAAGCTGTATAAACGACAGCCCACCCCAACCAATCCTGCGGCTGTTGCAGGATGTTGTGACTCGCGGCGCGGCAGGTTGTCTCAAGCGGGCCAGGGAGGCCATGGTTGGAGTGGTGCGCCTCCTTCAACCAGCACACCTCCCTCGGGCCAGCTGTGGAGGAATGTCAGGACGGCTTCCGGTGCCGCCCCGCACCGACCGGCCGCCCACCCACACCCACACCGAGAGGCGGAGATACTCATCGGCGTGTTCACCCGCGTGGCTTCCAGCGCCCAACTTTCCTCCTCGCACACGCCACCTCCAGCAACGCTTCGGGGCAAAACACGCGTCGAGGCTGTCAGGGAAGCGCGAGGGAACCTAAACGTGGCGGACCACCTCTTTCACTCGCCAGGAACTGTCCGTCGGCATGAAAAAAGGGCGCGACAACAGCTGCAGGGACGGACGGCGTGACATACTCCATGCTCGCTCATGGCCGGGCCTGACCGTGACAGCCGCGCTGCTCTCTCGCCACGCTCAACGCGTTCCTTGGCTGGCAGGCCACCTGCCACCGAGCGTGGAAGGGGCCGATATTACAGCCCATTCCCCAAGCCAGGGAGCCCACCAAGCTCAGGCCTGATCTCCCTCATCAGCTGCACGGCTAAAACAGCCGAAGAATGGTGCTCTTCGCGACTGCAGTGGCCGCGTGGGAGCCCTCCACCCCTCACTCTGTGTGTTTGGCTTCACCCGCGGCGTGGGCCACAGCTGACACCTCCTCCCCCTTCTTACTCAGGGCCAACAACTGCCCCACAGTCACAGTCTTACCCTCGACCTTGAGAAAGCGTTCGAGCTGGCCATCCTCACGCTATTCTCTCCACCCTCGCGAGGAAGGGGATCCGTGGAAGACTGCTCGACTGGCTCGAGACTACTCCAGCACCGTCGGGCCAGATTCAAGTTCCAGGCCCTCAAATAACGCTACAAGGAACTGGAGAACGGGACGCCCCCAGGGCGGCCATCCTCAGCCCGTTTCCTGTTCAACCCTGCTGATAGGGGAGGCTAGTCGCCCTGCCCTTCCAGCGGGAACCGTCCCTGCTCAGCTACGCCGACGCAACTGGCCCTCGTTGTCACCGGGCGCGGGGTGACAAGGCTTTTGCAAGACGCAGCGCGCTCTCGAACCGTCATCAACCCGCCAAGTGCGGGAGCTGGGCCTCAATGATCTCGACACAGAAGTCCCCGGCCATTACTATCAAGGCAACGCCAAACACCAGTCTGTCAGCTGCGCGTCCAGGGCTCGGCCTTGGCCTGACGACTCCTACCTGTACCTCGGGGTGTGGCTCGACAGGCGTCTGTCGTTCACCGCGCAGCTTGACTAACATGAGGGAAAGGACGCAGGCCAGGCTGACGTTTGATGCTGGCCATGACGCGGCTTAACGCCGGCGCCACACCTTCTCTGTCTCCCGCCTGTACTATGTGCAGGCTGTGCGCTCCCTGGTGGATTATTGCGCCCCTGTCATCATCGCGCCTCTCCCCAGTCAGCAGGGCGCTCGAGGTGCATCCAGAACAACGCCATGAGACCATGCTGGGGGCTCCGAGGATGGTCCCAGCGCCTGCGTAATGCAGAGCGAGGAAAATAAACCAGATTGGTGCCCCTCGCCACAGGGTGCAGTGCATCATGGTCTGTCGCGTGGCCAGAGTAGTTCCGCCGCGACGTGGAGGGCGTGCGCAGAGGAGACTCCGGCTGGCCATGACGCAGGGCATCGAGTGCATGCGGGCAACACGTGGCTCATCAACACCTCGCTAGCCAAGCCCACAATACAGCCTCATTCACTGCGGGGATCACCAGGCCGTGGCGGGAGCCGGGGGGGGGATTTCCCCGCCCCCACCTACAAGCTCCGCCCCCTGTGGGGGCCCCCCGCCGGCAGAGTTCACCGCCAAGCGTTGCCTGCACTGTAAAGCCATGTGCACCACCCGGGAGCTGCGGCAGGCACGCCGCTGATGGCCATGGCCCAGGTCTCCGAGCGGGACAGCCATGTTACTTCAACTGACGGCTCGGTCGACCCGGATAGTGGCAGAACAAGTGCCGCGTATTCGTCACCACGGTTGGGACAGAGCTGTCTTGGCGGACGTCTAACAACGGCTCCACACTCCAGACTGGAAGCTGGTGGCCATCCAGCACGCCCGAACATGCCACTGCCCGCCGGGAGGCAACTGTGGTAATACACACCGACTCCTGGACGTGGGCTGCAGCCCCCCTCCAACAGCCGCATCCAAGGACAACGTGAGGCTCATACCACCATCCTATGCAGCCTACAAGGCCTGTCGCGCAGGGAGGCGTGTCAGCTCACTGATCCCAGCCCAAGTAGTGGCCGAGGTACGAGGCGGCGGACGCGGCCCAAGCGAAGCCCGCCAGCGGCCCCAGCGTCACCATGCCGTGCCTCCCAGCCTACGAGCAGCTTCAAGGCGCAGGCGAGACGGGCCGCGCACACTGCGCTCACCAGACACACCGAGACAGCTGGAGGCCAGGAAGAGGCAGGCGGCCATGGTACGCTGCAGCCACAGACTACCACCCACTGGACTCCACCCAGCAACACCCATGAGGGCAGATGGCGCACTACTGCAGCGTGTGCGTCTGGACTACTTGCACCAGAAGGAGCTACAGGAGGACTCGAGGGGCAAAGTGTTCGAAAACCACTGCGAGATGCCACACCCGTACGCCCACTGGTGCACTAACCTCTGTCCTGCCCGCCACCGCCCCCCTGAGGCCGCGGCCCGGCCCCCGCCGCCCAGGCCTCCAGGTGGGGGGCTACTGAGTGGGCGTGAAGGCAGGGCCGCTCTCATGGTCCGCCACACCCCGAGAAGACGTGATGTTGGGGTCGCGAGCACGCCCCCTCCCCGCTGACACTACGTACCCACACCCGTCGCGCCCGGCAGGGTGACCAGTGACGCAGGTGACCGTCACCGTCACCACGCCTCCACGCGACCCTCCGTAGCCTACGGGATACCTCCTCACTGGCGGGGCTGATTCCCGCTTTGTACTTCTTTGCTCCTGCTATGCATTTCTTACTGCGTGTATGTGTGTTGTGTGTCACCCCCCTGGTATGCTTAGTTGTACAATAAAGCCTTTACAAATCAGATTAAAAGCAACCTTCGCACTATAATCAGATTTCCTCTCCAGCCTGACCAACTACTATTAACACCCAAGCACCAACAATTGGTGAACCCGGAGTGTAGCTATGATCTTAAGGTGGTTTCTAATCTTGTGCTATATAAAGGCAAATTTTCCTAGTGAACAGGACCTGGGTCTTTAGACTCATTCGTCCTAACACTCCTAAGGCTTAGCCTCCAGCATGGGGTTCGCTTCGCTGAGCCTCCTTAGGTCGGGAGAAACTACACTATTTTTGGGGTAGCTGCCACCTAAAAGGTTATCCCCTCCACCCTGGCAACTTTCTGTGCCCCCCTCTGATGCCTTCTTGCCGCATCGGCACAGCCTTATCGCGTTCTGCGCGCCCTGCCCCCTCAGACGCCTTACTGCGTCTTTCTAAATCACCGGCCCTGATGCGCACTCTGCTGCGGCATCTACCCCCTTGACGCCTTACTGCGTCCTCACGCCTCATGCGCATTCTGCGCGCTTTGGCACCTCTGACGCCTTCCTTACGTCTCCAGCACGGCCTAATGCGCATTTTCTGCCCGGGGCCCCTGCTTCCCCCAGCGCTGTTTCAAAAACCTTCCTCAGTCGAAACCCTAACCCTCATCCCGCGGGGTGTTAGAGTGACTCCTCCACGGTCGCCACTCACCGCCCTTTGGAGTAGTCATCGCCCTGTGAATTACTCATCGCCCTGTGGATTACTCACCGCCCTGTGTATTACTCCCCGCCCCTGTTGGATTACTCATCGCCCTGTTGATTACTCATAGCCCTGTGGATTACCTCATCGCCCTGTGGATTACTCTACTCTTCCGTGGGTTAATAGTGCTGCCTCACCTGTGTTCAGATGCAGTTGACTCCCCGGCGTACAGTTACATACCACAACAACACCGCATGCTGCAACACGCCACGGCCCGCAGCACTGACAATGGCTGCACACTGCCACACCCCAGCATTGCCTACGGCTGCAACACTGCACGGCCGGCAACACTGGCACAGGCGGCAGCACTGCCCCACGACCCGAGCACTGCCACGGCGGCAACAATGCCACGCCCGCAACGCTGCATGGCGGCAAAACAACTGCAACGCCGCACACTGCACGCCCGCAACAATGCCACGGCTGCAACACTAGCCAGCGCCCGCAACACTGCTACGCCCGTAAACACTGCTACGGCCTGCAACACTGCTTACGCCCGCACACTGCTATGCCCGTCAAACACCACTTATGCATCACATCGAGACCACAGATGACCAAGTACACGCCAAGAGGCCCGTCGCTTAGCTCCAGAACGCTACCGTCAAGCCAAGGCCGAGTTTCGAGTCTCTGATGCGCCCAAGTATATGTGCGGCCCAGCAGCAGCAACTGGTCTCGCCCTCCACGTCGTCCCCATCAAATCGCAACAGAACAACACAGCACCGCTCCACCACCAAGATCTCGTTCCTCCTCCCTCGTCACTAGGAGGGAGTATTGTAGCGGTCTCCCCTACAAACCACTAGGAGGGGAGTATTGTAGCGGTCTCCCCTACAAACCACTGCTCCACAGAGAAAACGTTGTGGTTGCAGCCCAAAACTATTGTAACTTTTATTTTAATTATGTTTCATTGTTCATATATAATTTTATACCTCTTTACTGTATGTTTTCTTTTGTAACAAGAATTAACCAACATGTAACTCGCTATCTTAGCACACACCCCTTACTCAGCGCGCACTGCATTAGCGCGTTGACCATAAACCAATATAATATTTATTGTTTAATTTTTTTTTTATATATATGTTGATATTTTGTGATTAAAAGCAACCTTCCACTGGAATCTGATTTTCTCTCTCCAGTTGACCAATTAGCTAGTTAAACACCCAAGCACAACACCCCTACCTGTAGGGTGCCAGGTTGGGCATATCTCCAGGTACCGAGGTACTTACATTTCACATTAAACGGGGCAGTGCCCCCTCGCGTCGGAGATACGGGGATCTTGCCTCCCCAGGCTGGTAATAGCACGGCATAGCCGGGGGCGACCCTCCCTGTCCCTCCCGAGGTCCCTGACTTGCTACAGTTTCCCCGGGGGCATCCTTAATCGCTCGCCCTGTCATGCACTGTATCATAATTAATACGTCACCAGCTGTTTGCGCAGCCTCCTTGTAGATCTGGGATGTCCAAGGGTTCCTAAGCCCTGCTGGGGAAGTCCCGCCCTGCTCCGGGACCCTGGAGGGCCTCAGACGAGGAAAGACAGGGGCAGGTGTGAAACAGGGTAGTCGTGGCCCGTAGAGTTTTACTTGCCCTCGGGGGCAAGCCAGCGGCCTCTGGGCGCGGAGGAGCGGGCCCCGCACTGCGATCCCGGGAAGCCCAGTAGCCGCGACAGGAACCGGTGTGAGTCCCCACATCACGAAGGAACACCACAGTATGTCTCGTGTCCCCACTAATACCCTAGTCTTGGTAGGACACTGAGTCGCTCTCTGCAGTAATACACTATTAACGCAAGACGTTTCCGCGACACAGGACTGGCCACACTCAAGGCTAGATAGATTCTCCTTTTGTCCTCTGTTCAGGGAGGCAGGCGAAGCGTGTGGTGGGAGGTACAGGGCAAAGGTTATATCAGTCTGACCGTTAATCATCTAATGTGCGAAGTGAGGGGTGAAAGGTGATGGCTCCTTGAAAGCGGGCAACTGTGTCGGGTCAGCACTCTCCTTATCCCTTCTCCTCGCCTTCTCTCTCTGTCACTCCTTCCTCCTACTCCTTCTCCCTTCCTCACTCCTTCCTCCTACTCCTTCTCTCTCCCTCACTCCTTCCTCCTACTCCTCTCTCTCTCACTCCTTCCTCCTACTCCTCCCCACTCTAGGGGGGAGGAGTACAGATAGCTCATACACACCCACTCCTAGCGTCAGCTATTCTGCAGCTGGCCTTTGCTCTCTCCTTGATGGTTTGATAAGGATAGTTTGTGTCAGCAAAACATTGTCGCCTCTCTCTATCGTTATCAGGGATTCTCTCGATTCATCGGTATCGGCGATACTTTTGGTTCCAAACTAGCAATAATTGATAATTTTATTTTTTGGTTCCAGTTTAGCACAGGGGCGAGCCGCGCGTGCCTTGGAGGCAGAAATAGGTAGGTCCGAGCTGGGAACCGAACAGCGGTCTAAACCCAGCTAACCGTCTTGACGTCTTCTCAAAACGTTCGCTCGGCTTCAGTCTCTCACCAGCTGTCAGCCAAGGAGGTGTTGCTCCTGCGCGCTCCCGGTTTTACGCGTTCTTTGATGATTTTTTTCCCTATGTTCCCGTGCTTCTTCGTTAAATTTTTTGTGCACGTGTATATGAATGTATGTACTATTCGGTGCTATTCTTTAATATCCGTTTATTAATGTTATGAACACTTACGCCCCTATTCTAAACTGATCCTATTTTTATTGTAATTTAGTAGTGCTTTACTATTTTATAGTATTATAGTATTGAATTAGTGATGGCGTCGCAAGAGACTGTGCCCGCATCAAGCCAAGGAGACTCAGCGGAGTCTATTGACTCTGAGCTCACTGAGGCTGAGCCTCAGTTACCCTGGCCATTCCTTGGCAAGTGGGTGAAGTACAAGAAGTACTGGAGACCGCCAGCAACAGCAGCAGCAGCGAGGACATTGAGACGGAGGACTACTACTCCAGCATCTGTGATGAAGATTTAAAAAGAAATTGGGAGAAAGTGGTTCACAAATAGGGTGGTGAATGACTGGAATGGACTAAGTCGTCAGGTGGTCAATGCGGAGTCTATTGGGTCTTTAAAAGGAGTCTGGATAAATTCATGGATGGGGAAGAGAGGTGGATATAGGTAGAGTTAGGTAACAGGAACTACCTCGTGTAGGTCTCACGGCCTCTTGTAGCTTCCTTACTTTCTTATGTTCTTATGTTCTTATGAGGGGGATGACACTGGGGGTCATCACAGGTCAACCGAGTCAAGGCTGCTCACATTGTAAAGGTGTGGCTGCAGGCCAAATGGACAGACAGTCTGGCAGACCCAGCCTTCAACAGTGAGAAAGTGCTCATTGACCTCTTCTTGAGGTACAACACGGTGATGCCGTCCAGCGCCGCGGTGCAGCGCTTGTTCTCCCTTGGCAAGGACATCAACAGGGACAAGAGGAGCTCCCTGTCTGATGAAAACTTCAACATGCTCATGTTTTATGAAGGGGAACATGCTGCAGAACCTGGTCTAGACTGTGGTTGTGCAAAAGACATTTTTAGTAGTTTAAACTTTCAAATGTAGTTATTTTACTTAAAAACAGTACTTTTCATTAGTGAAAAGACAGGATAAACATTGAATTTAGAAGATATTAGTGTGCAAAAGAAGGGTTTTCTAACAGTTTTACTGATAGCATTTAAGTTTTTTTATTTAAAATATCAATATCGTTATCGCTAGTATCGGAATTTTGGATTTATAGATATATCGTTTATCGCCTTATCGGGCGATAAATGTATCGCCAGTTATCGATTATCGGTTATCGCCGATAAGGTTATTGTTATCGATTTATCGGTTATCGTGATAACATTTTTCGTTATCGCGCCCACCTATGCATGATACACGGTCAGAAAAAATGCCCTGCATATGGGAGAAAATGTAACCACTGTGGAGTCATGAACCATTTCGCAACAGCCTATATGAAGAAACGTTACAGTCGAAGGAAAGGTCAACTTCTTGAAAGAAGATAACTCATCCGACGACGATGATCATGTGCAACACGTGTCATCAAAATACTCAAGCAAACACAGACAGCGACACTATGTTTTCAGGGCGAAATTCGACGCTTCCTTGGAAGAACAAGTCCTGATAGACGACATCCCCATTAAAATGCTGCTCGATTCAAGAGCAAATGTCAACCTTCTTGATGGCGACACTTTCGACCGGGTCACCCAGCTACGTCCGAACATTGTACTCAAACAGACGAAGATGGAACCAAAAGCTTATGGGGGACATCCCCATACCACTGCAAGGGGAATTCTTTGTAACATTGACTAATGGATCAACATGGATTGCACACACAATGTTGGTTATGAAAGCACGTCAAGAAAGTAACATCTTGGGTATACGGGCCAGTACAGAACTGGCTTCCTGACAGTCCAACAGGCGAAGACTGAGTATCAAGGGAATCACACCGTCAACAAAGGAAATACTGGATCGCAATCTAACTCGATGGTCTAGGAAGAATGAAAACTTCCAACTCAAACTCAAGATCGACGACAGCATCCAGCCTGTGGCACAACCACCCCACCGAGTGCCATTCCACCTACGAAGAGCAATCGAAAAAAAAATCCAGGACATGTTGGACAAGGACATCATCGAGAGGGTGGAGGCCCCGACACCATGGGTCTCTCCATTGGTGACAGCACCAAAACCAAATGGAGACATCAGAATATGTGCCGACCTCCGGATTGCAAACAAAGCTGTGAAACGCACACACCATCCGATACCGACAGTGGAACAACTAATCAGTGAGATGAAGGGGCAAAAAAGTTTTCCAAGGTGGATCTCAACTCATACTACCACCAAATAGAGGTTGACCCTGAATCAAGAGACATCACAGCATTCTCATGCGACCCCTGCCGGCAGTGGATGTCCGCGGACGTAGCGCGGACCTCTATTCACCGTCCATTTGCCATCCGCAAGTGTCCGCTCTTTCCGTCTATAGTCCTATGGTCGTCCGGGCTCGTCCATGCCGCGTAAAATAAATATAAAACACGATGTTATTGGGTTAAGATATTTATTACGGTAAACTACGCAAGATTTTGATGTTGAACATCTTACAGAAGAAATTTACGGTAATTCGGATGTGACGGACTTGCAGCGGACGCAAGCGCGGATGTCTATCCAGCATCTATTTGCCATCCGCAAGTGTCCGCTCTGTCCGTCTATAGTCCTATGGCCGTCCGGGCTCGTCCGTGACGCGGTAACATAAATATAAAACACGATGTTATTGGATTAAAATTTACCCTGCCGGCAAACAGACGTCTGATGGACAGCCCTCTTACGTCCGTGACGTCCTCATGTACGGACATGATTTCGCAAATGCGGACGGGACGGACTGGTCGTTTTTACGTCCGCATTGTCCATCTCTCGTCCGTAATATCCGCCGTCGCCGGGGCCATCCAACGTCGGCCTAGTCCACTCGCCGTTACTATTACGTCCGCATTGTCCATCTCTCGTCCGTAATATCCGCCGTCACCGGGGCCATCCAACGTCCGCCTAGTCCACTCACCGTTACTATCACGTCCGCATTGTCCATCTCTCGTCCGTAATATCCGCCGTCGCCGGGACCATCCAACGTCCGCCTAGTCCACTCGCCGTTACTATCACGTCCGCATTGTCCATCTCTTGTCCGTAATATCCGTCGTCGACCGGGTACGTCCAGCGTCCGCCTACCCAGCAAACAAATCCACCTTTATTTTTTTATTTACGTTTTAGTGACGGGATTATAGAGTTTATATTCAAGACAAGGCTGCTTTTGAAAATTTGTGAAAACAATTATCGAAAAGCCATTTTTAAGCTTTTGTAATACAGCCATAAAATTAATTTAACAACAATCTACCTATTTTATACGTATAATTATATGCATTAAAAAAAAAAAAAAATTGTATTCAGGGAAAATATTCTCGAAATAAAAGCCTTGACTTATTGTCGCAGGCAACATTTGAGTAGAGTATTTTTGGGAGGTAAAAAGGACTGCAATTATTACCGCTATTTAAGTCACTAAGAATCTAAGACTAATAAAGATACAGCAATGAAATCTTATCTCCAATCACACTATACTCTTGTCTATTTGCTATTACAGTTTAATGTAAATATACTAAATACTGTTAAAATTATAATGCTCTAAATATGGACCTTAACACGGAACAATTCATGCAAAGGCACCTTTTGAAGTACGATTATTCCAAAACTAAGCTTCATTGAGAAACGGTATATATTTTTTATAGATGATAGAGGAACTATCTCTACTGAAATCGTGCGTGAATGATGTCAGTTTAAAGAAAAATAATTTTGTAGGGGACACAATAATTGTTTACGTCATATTTAATCACTCATATATTTTTTTTTTATAATCATTAAGAGTTTATATTGAGTAGCTGGGCTTAGAACGGTCCTTAGTATATACTCTAAAATGAAAAATGAAATAAAATGATTTTGAAAAAATAAATCAAAAGGTCATGTTTAAGCTTTTGTAACATAACCATAAAATGCTTTTAACAATAATCTACCTATTCCATACGTGAAACGATATGCATTTTACAGAAATCCAACATTCAATTTTGTATTCAGGGAAAACTTGAATGAGATATCAGCTTTGAGTTATTGCCGCTGGCCCAATTTGAAGACAAAATATACTACTCTTTGAAAGGCTCGATCTCCAAAACCAAAAATGGTAGAGCAAGTCAAAAGGTGTCATTTAAGCTGGAATAAGTCATTCTTGTTATGATTAGAGCCATTCATATTTTTGTCATTAACTTTCGGTCTTATGGGTGAAAATAGAGCACATTTGCTTGATTTTGCAACATTTTTGGATGTACCTCCGAAACTTATTGACCGATGTTTATCATATTTATATCAACGACACATTAGGATGTTATCCACACCATATCCAAAAATTAGCCTAATCTAAAAACATTACGTCACTGAAACATACTTGTGAAAGTTTGGGGATTATATGTCAATATTTGAAGTCATAAAAGGGCTAAGACTATACAATGTCTCGAAGATTTTTTTCTCGACAGGATGTCGCTGGACTTCAATGACACATCATTTTTAATGGCATTTCCACGCTTAGAAAAAAATATAAAATATTTATTTAAATGCCCTAATTCAGCTCCTAAGTGGGAAAAATATTAATTTTCAGAAATCATTCATAGGTACAGAGTACCCTTTTCTTGATATTCTCTATCTCGGTAACTAATCGCTGTTGAGCGACCCCATTAGTGATTCTTAGACCTTTAAACTATTCGCTCGGCACCGTAATGTAATTTTTTTATACTTTTTATAACTCTAAACATTTTCAACCGATTTTAATAATATTTATTCATATGATGTAATAGTATAATATCTCTAACATATGAAAAAATCAGAGTGATCTGACACATAGCAAGGATGCAGGAGCCATTCAAAAATCATGTTTATTTTTTTACATCTAGCACCCTTAATATTTGTTGGATCAATTTGATTTGTCACAATAGTATAGATATTGTACTCATACGCCATCTGTGTGAATTTTATTACATTTGGATAAAAACTGTAAGATTCGCTACTTTTTTCCTATTTTTTTCTTTTTTTTTCCCTCATCACCCACAAAAAGTTTCGTTACTACGTTCCCGACAATATAGGATCATTTCTATAGTTAATTTGCGTTTAGTTTTTTTTTACATTTTTTTTCTCTTAAAAAAGAAATGAAAAAAAGAATATATAAAAAAATTTTACCCCAAAAATCTATAGAAACTATTCTATATAGTCGAAAACGAACTAACGAAACTTTATATGGGTGATAATGAAAAAAAATTAAAAATTGTAGAAAATATTAGCGATTTTAACAATTTTTATCGATTTTTTTTTTTTTTTTTACAGATGAGGTATTAGTACAGTACCCATCATATATTACAAAATAAAAAAAAACTGACAAATATGAAGGGTGCTAGATCAAGTTTTTTGAATAACTATAGATACAAAAAAAATCATACGCATCAAAATTATAGACCCTAAAAAATAAAAAAATGCTGTGCCTTTAGTTTAAAAATTAGACAAACAGTTTACCAGATACAGGTCAAAAAGTATTATAAATCTGGCATTATATTTTACACGATTACCCCAAAACTGGCCTTTTCCTTAGAGATACAAAAAAAATTCCGACATCAAAATTATAGATCATAAAAAAATCCATAAATAGTCGCCTATAAGTTTTATTAAGAGGCAAACGGTTTAACAGATACAACCAAACATTATGATTTATAATGTCATATTTTCCATTATATGCCCAAAAAGGGGCATTTCCCTTATAGATAAAAAAAAAATATATATATAAAAATTATAGATCATAAAAAAATCTATAAATACTATTCTATTAGTTAAAAAATCTGATAAACAGTTTAGCAGACACAACCCAAAAAGTATTATTCATAAGGCATAATATTTTACATTATACCCAAAAAAGTGGCCTTTTCCTTATAGATACAAAAAAAAGACATGATATCAAAATTATAGATAATAAAAAAACTCTATAAATAGTTTTCTATAAGTTCTATATTAAGGCAAACAGTTTACAAGATAAAACTCAAAACAATTATTCCTAAGGCGTAATGTTTCACATTATGCCCCAAAAGTGGCATTTTCCTTATAGATACAAAAAAAATTATATAAATTAAAAGTGTAGATTATAAAAAGATATATAAATAATTTTCAATACGTTTTACAATCAGACAAACGGTTCTACCAGATACAACCCAAAAACTAATATTCATAAGGCGAAATATTTAAATTAAAAGAAAATTGTGGCATTTCCCTCCCTCTCATATTTCTCTCCCTTTTTCTCTTTCTCTATAGTCCATTTGATATACCTTAAGCCGAAAAATTAAATCGAACGAATTTGAAAAGTTTTGTAAAAAAAATATAAGGTAATTTTTAAGCTATTCTAACAGAACAATAAAAGTAATTCAACGATAATCTACCTCTCTCATACGTAAAACTATATGCAGTTTACAGAAAGCAAAAATTAAATTTCATATTCAGGGAAAAATAGAAAAAAAATATAAGCCTTGATATTTGACCGCTGGCACTATTTGAATATAGAAAGTCCTATGACCGATATTTAAGTCACTAGCACTCAAAGATAAATTAAGATACAGCATTAAAATTTCTTCTTATTGCACAATATACTACTATTTAGCAGCTGTTAGAGTTTCAAGGGTTTATAATAAAAAATCTTAGAATTACAATCCTCTAAATATGGGCATATAGACGGATTATTTTTCTTCAAAGTTTTTGCATTCATATAATTATATATATATATTTTTTGGGGGGGGCACTAAGGCAAATAGCACTGGATTCTATACAATATAGAGTGAATTGCATGTCTGAATGAACCTCCCTTTTGAAACGGGAAGACTGAAAATCTTCAAAATAGGGATTTTAAGCTCATTTTTGAACAATTATAGAGAGCATATTTTTCATTGAATTCCTCAAACGTTTTAATTTGGAGGTAGATACCATTACTTTTTAAAAGTATATATCGTAACTCAAGTCTCTATCATTCTTGGTGCGTGAATGGGACGAGCATAAAAATGTAAAAGAAGAAAACATATTATTTTTCATTTTTCAAACTAAGGCCCACTCAGAGCTCATTCTTTGCACATATATAGTGGATAATGTCAATGATATGCCCAGTAAAAATGAACACACTCCGTCAATAATTAACTGAGATAGAGGGTAACAAAGTGTAAAATAGATACAAATTGTAAGAGTTACCGCTCTCATACTTTTTGACATACCCATATCGGGCACTAATTGAATAAAGTCCACACTAATGCCGTCTAAATGCAACCATTTGCATTCCCCAATGAAGCTTAGTTTTTGAATAATAGTAATTCAAAAATTTTATTAAACCGATTTTTTTCAATTTTCAGCAGTCTGACCTGAAACCCCCGATTAACATATTATGGACAAGCTTATTCTATCATATACAAGTTTTGAATTTTGTACCACTATTACGTATTACTACTACTACTGATACTAGGCTACTGTTATAACTACTTTTACTACCACTACCTACTACAACTACTATATCTGCTGCTACTACTATTACTACTACTATTACTATTACTACTACTACTACTATTGTAACTACTACTACTACTACTACTACTACTACTACTACTACTACTACTACGTATACTATTACTACTACTACTACTATTATTGCCACTACTACTATTATTACCACTACTACTACTACTACTACTACTACTACTACTACTACTACTACTATTATTACTACTACTATTATTACTGCTACTACTACTACTACTACTACTACTACTACTACTTATACTACTACTATTACTACGTACTTACTACTACTATTACTACGTACTTATTGCTACTACAACTATTACCATATCTGTTGCTACTACTACTACTGTTTATGTTCAGTTTACATTTGAACATTTCTATGGGAGGGGAAAGTAAAGCCCTCCAAAATTTCAATTCCTGCATGCCTACGGGCCTGCTGTTAATATAGTCTCTGCTGGAACGTTTTCTATAAAATTCATATTAGAGAGAATGTACATTTTAAGGGGATACTATTATTAATTTTAATAAATCAAATTATTTTATTTGTTTTGCTTATCATATATTTCAAATGTAATACTTTTAAACCTTTAAACAATAAACTTAAAATTATTCAAATATTATAATCAATTAAAACATCACATATATCATATTTTAAGACATCTGCTACTCAAGATGTCTACCCTTGCAAGATTCAAATATATCTGAAGTGATAGATATTTTTACATTAAATCATCGCGACCACCGTCCTGCTCAGCTACGCCGACGACCTGGCCCTCGTTGTCACCGGGCGGGGTGACAGGCTTTGCAAGACGCAGCGCGCTCTCGACCTCATCACCGCCAAGTGCGAGGAGCTGGGCCTCAAGATCTAGGCGCAGAAGTCCCGGGCCATGACTATCAAGGCAGCCAACCCAGTCTGTCAGCTGCGCGTCCAGGGCATCGGCCTGGCCTGGACGGACTCCTACCTGTACCTCGGGGTGTGGCTCGACAGGCGGCTGTCGTTCACGGCGCAGCTTGACTACCTGAGGGAAAGGACGCAGGCCAGGCTGAACGTGATGCGGGCCATGACGCGGCTTAACGCCGGCGCCACCTTCTCTGTCCTCCGCCTGTACTATGTGCAGACTGTGCGCTCCCTGGTGGATTATTGCGCCCCTGTCATCATCGCGCTCTCCCCCAATCAGCAGGAGCGGCTCGAGGTGCTCCAGAACAACGCCATGAGGACCATGCTGGGGGCTCCGAGATGGTCCAGCGCCTGCGTAATGCAGAGCGAGACCAGCTTGGTGCCCCTCGCCACCAGGGTGCAGTGCATCATGGCCTGTCGCGTGGCCAGAGTATTCCGCCGCGACGTGGAGGGCGTGGCGCAGAGGAGACTCCGGGCTGGCCATGACGCAGGGCATCGAGTGCCTGCGCGGCAAAAACGTGGCTCATCAACACCTCGCTAGCCACCCACAGCCTCATTCCCCGCGGGGATCACCGGGCCGTGGCGGGAGGCCGATGTCCCCGCCCCCACCTACAATGCTCCGCCCCCGTGGGGGCCCCCCGCCGCAGAGTTCACCGCCACGCAGTTGCCTGCCTGTAAAGCCATGTGCACCACCCGGGAGCTGCGGCAGCACGCGCTGATGGCCATGGCCCAGGTCGCCGAGCGGGACAGCCGTGTATACTTGACTGACGGCTCGGTCGACCCGGATAGTGGCAGAACAGGTGCCGCGTTCGTCACCACGGGTGGGACAGAGCTGTCTTGGCGGACGTCTAACAACTGCTCCACACTCCAGACTGAGCTGGTGGCCATCCAGCACGCCCTCGAACATGCCCTGCACCGCCGGAGGCAAACTGTGGTAATACACACCGACTCCTGGACGGGCTGCAGGCCCTCCAACAGCCGCATCCCAAGGACAACGTGAGGCTCATCACCACCATCCTAGGCAGCCTACAGAGCCTTGTCGCGCAGGGAAGGCGTGTCAGGCTCAACTGGATCCCCAGCCACGTAGGGGTCCGAGGTAACGAGGCGGCGGACGCGGCCGCCAAGCGAGCCGCCAGCGGCCCCAGCGTCACCATGCACGTGCCTCCCAGCCTACAGCAGCTCAAGGCGCAGGCGAGACGGGCCGCAGCGCACTGCGCTCACCAGACACACCGAGAACTGGAGGCCAGGAAGAGGCAGGCGGCCTGGTACGCTGCAGCCACCGATACCACCCACTGGACGCCACCCAGCAACAACCCAGGGCAGATGGCGCACTACTGCAGCGTGTGCGTCTGGGCTACTGCACCAGAGAGGAGCTACAGGAGGACTTCGAGGGGCAAGTGTGCGACCACTGCGAGATGCACACCCGTCGCCCACTGGTGCACTACCTCCTGTCCTGCCCCGCCACCGCCCCCCTGAGGCCCGGCCCGGCCCCCGCCGCCCAGCCTGCAGGTGGGGGCTGCTGAGTGGGCGTGAAGGCAGGGCCGCCCTCATGGTCCGCCACACCCCGAGAGACGTGATGTTGGGGGTGCTGCGAGCAGCGCCCCCCCCGCTGATACATCACGTACCCACACCCTGTCGCGCCCGGCAGGGTGACCAAGTGACGTAGGTGACTCACCGTCACCACGTCTCCACGCGACCCTCCCGTAGCCTGACGGGATACCCTCCTCACTGGCGGGCTGATGCCCGCTTTGTACTTCTTTGCTCCTGCATATGCATTTCTGTACATACTTGTATTGTGTGTGTGTGTCCTGTATGCTTAGTTGTACAATAAACCTTTACAATCATCGCGACCCGGCCCCCGCCGCCCAGCCTGCAGGTGGGGGGCTGCTGAGTGGGCGTGAAGGCAGGGCCGCCCTCATGGTCCGCCACACCCCGAGAGACGTGATGTTGGGGGTGCTGCGAGCAGCGCCCCCTCCCCGCTGATACATCACGTACCCACACCCTGTCGCGCCCGGCAGGGTGACCAAGTGACGTAGGTGACTCACCGTCACCACGTCTCCACGCGACCCTCCCGTAGCCTGACGGGATACCCTCCTCACTGGCGGGCTGATGCCCGCTTTGTACTTCTTTGCTCCTGCATATGCATTTCTGTATATACTTGTATTGTGTGTGTGTGTCCTGTATGCTTAGTTGTACAATAAACCTTTACAAATCAAAATCATCGCGACACATGGCTTTACACGCAGTTGCCTGCCTGTAAAGCCATGTGCACCACCCGGGAGCTGCGGCAGCACGCGCTGATGGCCATGGCCCAGGTCGCCGAGCGGGACAGCCGTGTATACTTCACTGACGGCTCGGTCAACCCGGATAGTGGCAGAACAGGTGCCGCGTTCGTCACCACGGGTGGGACAGAGCTGTCTTGGCGGACGTCTAACAACTGCTCCACACTCCAGACTGAGCTGGTGGCCATCCAGCACGCCCTCGAAAATGCCCTGCACCGCCGGGAGGCAACTGTGGTAATACACACCGACTCCTGGACGGGGCTGCAGGCCCTCCAACAGCCGCATCCCAAGGACAACGTGAGGCTCATCACCACCATCCTAGGCAGCCTACAGAGCCTTGTCGCGCAGGGAAGGCGTGTCAGGCTCAACTGGATCCCCAGCCACGTAGGGGTCCGAGGTAACGAGGCGGCGGACGCGGCCGCCAAGCGAGCCGCCAGCGGCCCCAGCGTCACCATGCACGTGCCTCCCAGCCTACAGCAGCTCAAGGCGCAGGCGAGACGGGCCGCAGCACACTGCGCTCACCAGACACACCGAGAGCTGGAGGCCAGGAAGAGGCAGGCGGCCTGGTACGCTGCAGCCACCGACTACCACCCACTGGACGCCACCCAGCAACAACCCAGGGCAGATGGCGCACTACTGCAGCGTGTGCGTCTGGGCTACTGCACCAGAGAGGAGCTACAGGAGGACTTCGAGGGGCAAGTGTGCGACCACTGCGAGATGTACACCCGTCGCCCACTGGTGCACTACCTCCTGTCCTGCCCCGCCACCGCCCCCCTGAGGCCCGGCCCGGCCCCCGCCGCCCAGCCTGCAGGTGGGGGGCTGCTGAGTGGGCGTGAAGGCAGGGCCGCCCTCATGGTCCGCCACACCCCGAGAGACGTGATGTTGGGGTGCTGCGAGCAGCGCCCCCTCCCCGCTGACACATCACGTACCCACACCCTGTCGCGCCCGGCAGGGTGACCAGTGACGCAGGTGACTCACCGTCACCACGTCTCCACGCGACCCTCCCGTAGCCTGACGGGATACCCTCCTCACTGGCGGGCTGATGCCCGCTTTGTACTTCTTTGCTCCTGCATATGCATTTCTGTACATTCTTGTATTGTGTGTGTGTGTCCTGTATGCTTAGTTGTACAATAAACCTTTACAAAAAAAAAAATCATCGCGACAAAGTGAAGGCAGTGGCCGCCCTCATGGTCCGCCACACCCCGAGAGACGTGATGTTGGGGGTGCTGCGAGCAGCGCCCCCTCCCCGCTGACACATCACGTACCCACACCCTGTCGCGCCCGGCAGGGTGACCAGTGACGCAGGTGACTCACCGTCACCACGTCTCCACGCGACCCTCCCGTAGCCTGACGGGATACCCTCCTCACTGGCGGGCTGATGCCCGCTTTGTACTTCTTTGCTCCTGCATATGCATTTCTGTACATGCTTGTATTGTGTGTGTGTGTCCTGTATGCTTAGTTGTACAATAAACCTTTACAAAAAAAAAAAAAAAAAAAAATCATCGCGACATAGCTGCAGGGACGGACGGCGTGACATACTCCATGCTCGCTCATGCCGGGCCTGCCGGGGACGCCGCGCTGCTCGCCACGCTCAACGCGTCTTGGCTGGCAGGCCACCTGCCACCAGCGTGGAAGGAGGCCGATATTCAGCCCATCCCCAAGCCCAGGGAGCCCACCAAGCTCAGGCCTATCTCCCTCATCAGCTGCACGGCTAAAACAGCCGAGAGAATGGTGCTCTCGCGACTGCAGTGGCGCGTGGGAGCCCTCCACCCTCACGTGTTTGGCTTCACCCGCGGCGTGGGCACAGCTGACAGCCTCCTCCACCCTGCTGACTCAGGCCACACAACTGCCAACTCGTTTACTACTATTAAACTCCCCGTACTTTTTTTTGTTTTACTACAAACTATTTACCAAAAATTTTCCTTTTTTTGCTAATACTATTTTTATTTTTTTGTTTTAGGGGGGTTAAAAAGTTACATTTTTGGGGGGAACCCTTTTTTTTTTTTTTTTTTTTTTTTTTTTTTTTTTTTTTTTTTTTTTTTTTTTTTTTTTTTTTTTTTTTTTTTTTTTTTTTCCCCCCCCCCCCCCCCCCCCCCCCCCCCCCCCCCCCCCCCCCCCCCCCCCCCCCCCTTGGGAGGCCCGGGAAATTTTTTTAAAAGGGCCCTTTCCAAAATTTAATTCCTGGGGGGTACGGGCCGGTTTTAATATCCCCCCCTTCTCCCGGGCCCCCCCTTTTCTTTTCCCCATTTAGTGAGGTTTTTTGGGGCCCCCTTTTGTTTTTTAATTCCCCCTTTTTGTTTTTGGCCCCCCCCCAAATTTTCAAAGGGTTCTTTTAAACCCCTTTAAACCCAATCTTAAAATTTTAAAAATTTTAATCAAAAAACCATTTTCCCCCTATTTTGACATCCCTTGCGTCCAAAGTTCCCCCGCGGGGGATTCCAAAAACCCCCCGGGGGTTTAAAGGGGGATTATTGCCCCCCAAAATCCATCAAAAACCACCGGGTCGCTACGCACCCCCCGGCCTCTTTCCCGGGGGGTAACCGGCCTTTTGGAAAAAGCCAGCCCCCCGCCCACCTAAAATCCCCCCCCCGTGGGGGCCCCCCCAAGTTCACCGCCCGGGGGCCTGCCTGTAAAGGGCCAGGCCCCCCGGGAGCTGCCCCCCGGGGGCACGGCCTGGGCCCCTGGCCCCAGGTCCCGGGGTGGGGGACGGGCCGGTTTCTTACGGGGGGCCTTGACCCCAAAGGAAAAAGGACGGGCCGGCGCGTAAGGGGCCCCCGAGCGGCTTGGCGGCCCCCTTCCTGTCCCCCCCAAACTAGTGGTGGCCTCCCCTTAAAATTTTTTGGGGGGGGGGGGGGCCCCCTTTTTGGTTCCCCCAATCCGGAGGGGCTCAGGCCCCCAAACCAACCCAAGGAAAAGGGGGGGTTTCCAACCACCCTCCAAATGCAGACAAACCCTTTGGTCCCCCCCAAGGGTGGCTTTGTCAGGCCCTCCTGGCCCCCGCCACGTGGGGTCCGAGGAACCCCGGGCGGCCCGGACCCCGGCCCGGGGCCGCGGGCCCCAAAACCCGGGCCCACCACCTGCACGCCCCCAGCCTCACACCGGGGCAGGCGGGCCGGGGGGGGGGAGGAAATCCCCGCCCCCACCCAAAGGGGGCCCCCCCGGGGGGCCCCCCGGGGGCCCGGTTTAACGCCCCAGCACCGGAAAACCCTTACCACCCGGGACGCCACCCCGCAACCAACCCGGGCCCCGAGGGGGACACCTGCATTTTTGTGGGGCTGGGCAGCCCGGAAGGAGAACAGGGGACTTCTAGGGGGCGGGTTTTTGGGGGACCAACCTCCCCAAATCCAACCCGGGGCCCCCCCCGGTGACCCTCCTGCCCTGCCCCCCCACCGGGGCCCCCCCTGGGGGCCCCCCGGCCCCCCCCGCCCACCCGGCAGTGGGGGGCCCCTGAGTTGGGGGGGAAAAGGCGGGCCCCCCCTAAATGGTCCCCAAACCCCCGAGGGCCGGGTGAAGGGTTGGGGGGGCCCCCGCGAGCCCCCGCCCCCTTTCCCCCCCGGTCCATAACGTAACCCACAACCCGTCCGCCCGGCCCCAGGGGACCAAGGAAAACTTTGCCAAAACCGGCCCACGCTCCCCCGATCCCTCCCTACCCCCCCGACAACCCCCCGGGAAATGGGGGCCTAGGGCCGTTTTGTGGGGTTTTTTGGGCTCCTGCAACCAAAAGGGTACATACTTTTTTTGGGGTTTTGTGGCCCTGAATCCCATTTGGGTTCAAAAACCCCTTCCCCCCCACCCCCCCAAACCCGGCCCCCCCGCCGCCCACCCTGCAGGGGGGGGCCCTGCGGGAGTGGGCGTAAGGAAAGGGCCTCCCTCAGGGTTTCCGCCAAAACCCCGAAAGACGGAGTTGGGGTTAGGCGAGAAAGCGCCCCCCTCCCCGCTGATCCAGTGGCCCCAGGGGGTACCCCCCCCCCCCGTCCCCCCCCCCCGGCCAGGGTCCCCCAAGGCGGTGCCCCTTTTGGTATTTCCCCTCAAAACTTAAAACGTTTTTTTTTTCCCGTACCCCTTTTGACAATACCCCTCCCCCCCCCCCGGGCCCCCCTAGGTGGGGGCTTTGGGGGGTAACCAGGCCCTCATTCCCCCAACCCCGGAAACCTTGTTTTGGGGTTTGTGCCGAGCAGGCCCTCCCCTTTTAAAATCAAAACCCCCCTCGCCCGGCTTTACCCCATTTGCCGTTAAGGTGACCCCCCGGGGCCCCCCGGGGCCCCGCGCTGGGGCCCTCCCGGCCGGGGGAAAGGGGGGCGCCCCCTTTGGGGTAATTCCCTGGGGGCCCGAAGGTTTTCCTGAAACCGGATTGTGGGGGTGCCCGTTCCCCCAAGGGGGGTAAAATAACCTTTTTACTCAAACCTTTTTTAAAAACCTTCCTCCCCTTCCCTTCCCCCCGGGGGAGCGCGGAGGCGTGGGGCCGGGCCCCCGGTCCCCAACGGGAAAAAAGTTGTTTTTCCCTGCCTATTAACCCAACCAAAAATCCCGGTTCTCCCCGGGGGAACCCTGTCGGCGGGTTTGGGTGGGGGCCAACTGGTGGTCCCCTTGGGTACTGTACCCAAAACCGGGGAACCCCCCCTTGGGGGGGGCTGCAGGCCCCCCAAACAGCCGCCCCCAAGGGCAACGTGAGGCTCATAAACCACCATCCAGGCCCTACAGACCCTTTGTCCGCGCGGGAAAGGTCGGGTTCGGGCTCAACGGGAAATCCCCAGCCACGTAGGGGTCCGGTTTAAAGAGGGGGCGGCGCGGCCGCCAAGCGAGCCGCCAGCGGCCCCAGCGTCACCATGCACGTGCCTCCCCCCCCTCAGCAGCTCAAGGCGCGGGGCGAGACGGGCCGCAGCACACTGCCTCACCAGACACACCCGAAGCTGGAGGCCAAAGAGGCGCGGCCTGGTAGCTGCAGCCACCGACTACCCCCATTGGGGGCCCCCCCGCAACAACCCAGGGCAAAATGGCGCCCTACTGCCTTTGGTGCGTCTGGGCACTGCCCCAAGAGGACACAGGAGGACTTCGAGGGGAAAAGTGTGCGCCCACGGGCGAATGTACACCCGTCGCCCATTTGGTGCACTACCCCTGTCCTCCCCCCGGCCACCGCCCCCCTAGGCCCGGCCCGGCCCCCGCCCCCCCCACCTGCGGGTGGGGGGCTGCTGAGGGGGCCGTGAAGGCAGGGACCCCTCAGGGTCCCCACACCCCAAAGGGGCCCGTGATTTTGGGGGGTGCTGCGAGCAGCGCCCCCTCCCCGCTAAACACATCACGTACCCCCCACCCTGGGGCCCCGGCAGGGTGACCAGGGGCCGAGGTGACTCACCCGTCCCCCGCTCCACGCAAAACCCCCCCGTACCGACGGGAAAACCCTCCTAAACTGGCGGGCTGATGCCCGCTTTGTATTTTTTTGGGCCCCCTGCATATGCATTTTTTGAAACATTCTTGTATTGTGTGGTGTTTTCCTGTATGTTTAGTTGTAAAATAAACCTTTACAAAAAAAAAAATCAGGGCGCCCAAAGGGGAAGGGCGGGGCCCGGGCCCCCCATGGTCCGCCACACCCCGAGAGACGTGATTTTGGGGGGGTCTGCGAGCACCCCCCCCTCCCCGCTGACACACCCAAGAAACCCAAAACCCCTTTTCGCGCCCGGCAGGGTGCCCATTTGACGCGGGTGACTCCCCCGGGCACCAGGGGGCCCCCCCCCCGCGACCCTCCCGTAGCCTGACGGTTCCCCTCCTCACGGGGCGGGCTGAGCCCCCTTTGTACTTCTTTTTTTTCCTGCATATGCATTTCTGTACATGCTTGTATTGTGTGTGTGTGTCCTGAAAGTTTATTTTAAACAAAAAACCTTTAAAAAAAAAAAAAAAAAAAAATCATCGCGACATAGCTGCGGGGGGGGCCGGCGTAACCATACCCCCTTTCTCCCCCATCCCGGGGCCCCTCCCGGGGGACGCCGCGCTGCTCCCCCGGCCCCCCAAACGCTCTTGGCTGGCAGGCCACCTGCCCCCAAAGCGTGGAAGGAGGCCGATTTTCGGGCCCATCCCCAACCCAAAGGGGAGCCCACCAAAGCTCGGGCCCTATTTCCCCCCCATCACTGCCGGCAAAAAACAGCCGAGAAATGGGGCTCTCGCGACCCGCAGTTGGGGCGTGGGAGCCCTCCACCCTCAAAGTTTTGGCTTCACCCGCGGCGTGGGCACAGCTGACCCGCCTCCTCCCCCCTGCTGCCTTCCCCGGCCAACAAATTTTCCCCCCAGTCACAGGGCTTTTTCCCCACCTTGAGAAAGCGTTCGGCTGGCCATCCTCACGCTATTCTCGGGCCCCCCCTCCCCGAGGAAAGGGGGGCCGGGGGAAAACTGCCCCCCTGGCTCAGGACTACCTCCAGCACCCGGCTAGATCAAGTTTTAAAGGGGCCCCAAAAACACGGGTACAAGAACTGGAGAACGGGGCGCCCCAGGGCGGGATCCTCAGCCCGTTCCTTTTTAAAACCCGCTGATGGAAAAGCTGGGCGCCCTGCCCTTCCAGGGGTTTTGGGACCCCTCCTGCTCACTACGCCGCGACCGGCCCTCGTTGTCAAACCCGGGGGGGTGACAGGCTTTGCAAGCGCAGCGGGGCTCTCGACCTCATCACCGCCAAATGGAGGAGCTGGGCCCCAAGATCTCGACGCAGAATTCCCGGGGGGATGAACCCAAACAAGGCAAACCCCAAACCCAAATCCCGTCAGCTCCGCGTCCCAGGGCATCCCCGGGCCCGGCCTGGACCCGGGCTCCTACCTGTACCCCCGGGGTGTGGCTCGACAGGGGGCTGTCGTTCACGGCCCCAGCTTTGGGCTACCGGGGGGAAAGGACGCAGGGCCCCTGAACCCTGATTGCGGGGCCCGGGCCGGCTTTTAAAGCCGGCCCCCACCTTTTTCTTCCTCCGCCCCGTACTATGGCAGGCTGTGCCCTCCCCCGGGGGATTTTTGCCCCCCGTCATCATCGCGCTTCCCCGTAGCAGGAGCGGCTGGGGGGTGCTCCAAAAACAACCCAGAGGACCATGTGGGGGCCCCGAGATGGTCCAGCGCCTGCGAAATGCAGAGCGAGACCAATTGGTGCCCCTCCCACCGGGGTGCAGTGCATCAGGTCTGCGCGTGGCCGAGTTTTCCGCGCGACGGGGGAGGGCGTGGCGCAGAGGAGACCCCGGCCCAGACGCAGGGCATCGAGTCCTGCGGGGCAAACGGGGCTCTCAACACCTCGCTAGCCCCCACACCTATTCACGGGGGGATCCCCGGGGCCGTGGCGGGAGGCCGATGCCCCGCCCCCACCACAATGCTCCGCCCCCGTGGGGCCCCCCGCCGCAGAGTTCACCGCCACGCATTCCTGCCTTAAAGCCATGTGACCCCCGGGAGCTGCGGAAAGCCGCGCTATGGCCAGGCCCCAGGTCGCCGAGCGGGACAGCCGTGTATATTTCCCCTGAGGGCTCGGTCGCCCCGGATAGTGGCAAACGGGTGCCGCTTCGTCCCCAGGGGGTGGGACAGAGCGTCTTGGGGGGACGTCTAAAAACTGCTCCAAAACTCCAGATGAGCTGGTGGCCTCCGCACCCCCCTCAAAACATGCCCTGCACCGCCGGGGAGGAACTGTGGTAATACACCCGACTCCGGGACGGGGCTGCAGGCCCTCCAACAGCCGCTCCCAAGGAAAGTGAGGCTCATCACCACCATCCTAGGCGGCCTACAGACCTTGTCCGCGGGGAAGGCGTGTAGCTCAATGGATCCCCCCCACGTGGGGCCGAGGTAACGGGGGCGGGGACGGGGCCCGCCAAGCGACCCGCCAGCGGCCCCACGTCACCACACGTGCCTCCCACCCTTTACGCAGCCAGCGCAGGCGAGACGGGCCGCAGCACATGCGTCCCCAAACACACCGAGAGCTGGGGGCCCGGGAAGAGGCAGGCGGCCTGGTAGCTGCAGCCCCGACTACCCCCCAGGGACGCCCCCAGCAAAAACCCAGGGCAGATGGCGCACTACTGCAGGGTGTGCGTCTGGGCTACTGCACCAAGAGGAGCTACAGGAGGACTGAGGGGCAAGTGGCGACCACTGCGAGATGCACACCCGTCCCCCCCTGGGCACTACCTCCTGCCGCCCCGCCACCGCCCCCTGGGGCCCCGGGGCCCGGGCCCCCCGCCGCCCACCCTGCAGGTGGGGGGCTCGAGTGGGCGGAAGGCAGGGCCCCGCCCTCATGGTCCCCACACCCCCAGAGACGGATGTTGGGGGTGCTGCGAGCAACGCCCCCTCCCCGTGAACATCACGTACCCACACCCTTCGCGCCCGGCAGGTGACCATGACGCAGGGGACTCACCGTCACCCCCGCTCCACGCGACCCTCCCGAGCCGCGGGGTACCCTCCCACGGCGGGCTGAGCCGCCCTTTTTACTTCTTTGCTCCTGCATATCATTTTTGTACATGCTTGTATTGTGTGGTGTGTCCTGTAGCTTAGTTGTACAATAAACCCTTTTTCAAATCAAAAAAACAATCATCTATCATGAAATCGTAACAGATTGGAACCTACTTTTAATACAATGTAACATTCACAGGAAAGGGGACTGGCAAAAGGAAACTACTTTGTAAGGGGAAAAAAATCACGTAATTCCAATAACTAAAAAAGTGTATCTTACAATGATTACTACACAATAACCTTGGGGGGCCCGCCTAAAAGTTATTTTTTAAAATTATATCTTTCCATTCAAGCAAAACCCTTTTTCTTGAATAAAAAATATAATCCCGTCACAAAAAATAAGAAAAAATAAAAAGGGTTGTTTTCTGGGGAGGCGGACGCTGGACGTACAGTCATCCCAAAATTGTATCCACGGGGGGTCGGATCATTCCTTCCATTTTTTTCGTATTTTCCAATAAAATATCGTTCATATTCTCCTGACTCCCCCACCCCCTTTCCTTCCCAATCAAAGTCTGGACCATGCATTCCTCCTCCTTCCCCTGGGATGTTGTTAATCATTCTCACGGGGGCCATCTCTCCCTCCCTCGCCATCTCTCTCTCTCTCTCTCCTCTCTTCTCTCTCTCTCTCTCTCTCTCTCTCTCTCTCTCTCTCTCTCTCAAAGTCTGGACCATGCATTCCTCCTCCTTCCCCTGGGATGTTGTTATTCCCACGGGGGCCATATCTCTCCCTCCCTCGCCATCTCTCTCTCTCTCTCTCTCTCTCTCTCTCTGACACTCAATCACACAATGAGCAATATACATAATGTATCATTAAAAATACTTTAATCATAGATATTTACAAACAATATTTTTGGCTACATCAATATTTAGTCCACCCACCACGCTTTTCTATCACGGCTTGGAGCCGTTGCGGTACTGAGGCCACATGATTATAGATCATCTCCGGCCTCCCCCCCAAACCTTCCCACTCCCGTGTCGTGTGATGGAAGAGGTTTACAGACGACCTCTCCCTCACTATTCATTAACACCTACTGCCAAACAAGCCACTACTACCACCACCACCACTGCGACTACTATTACTATTGCTATGCGTTTGGCTATGAAACTAGTCTTATTTGAATCGTTCGTATATTCCTATTCTGTGTGTGTGTGTGTGTGTGTGTGTGTGTGTGTGTGTGTGTGTGTGTGTAAGGGAAAACGACCGTGACGGGTGATGGTAAGGGTCGCGTCGTTTTCTAGTTCCAGGATCGTCTGAGCAGAGTAGGGGGTGGACCAAATGGGTGTCGGAGAGAAAACACAGGGGAACGGTGTGGAAGTTTAATCTCATTCTTCACACACTCACTGAAAACAATACAAATCACAATAAAAAACAAAAGATACGACCACTGGGGCTTCACAACACCCTTCCTCGTTCTGTCTCCGGACACGGGGAAGACAAGGTACACGCCTCCCCACATGTCACTAGAGACAAACGAACGGAAGAAAGTGAAGGCACCTCGTCGTAGTAGAACCTTTAAACCCAGCCAAGGGAGAGAGGTGTGCTCCAGGTGGGCACCAAGCCTACTCTGCCTGGAACGCCGAGCATGGATGCCTGGTAACCTCGGTTGGAAGTCTCACGAAAGCAGGTGTGATGGGTTGAGGCCTGGGAACCAGGGCCCGTATTTATAAGCTTAGGGGTTTCCATAAGCGGACAAAAGGCGAAGTTCGCCATAAGTCACCGAAAAATTCCATAAGTGCTCGTGTTTTCCCATAAAGTTGCCCCTAAGCGCTAGGGGATGTCCGGAGGTCCCATAAGGATCCTTATGTTGCCCATAAGCCGTAAACATGGCAGCTCAACAACTCTTCCGCCAGCGCCAACTCAGGCTTTTTCGTGCCAGAAGAGAAGTTCTCGGCAATTGAAGACGAAAAACTTGTCAAGAGGTATCGGCTGAACCATGAGGGAATATATATGTCACTCTCCTGAATGCATTCCCCAGAGTAAATAAAAAAGGAACCATACACTGACAGCGAGAATGAAAATTTAATAACATTATGATTGTTTCCTCGCCACTAGCAAGATGCAGAGGCACTGAGCAGTGCAGCTGTTGCAGTGATGACCATGGAGCAGTGGAGTGGACAGGGAAAGCTTGCTCAAGGCCCTCCATGGGAATACTCTCGTGTACCCAAATTCTGTGCGAAAAACAATCGAGAATTCTCCCAACGGAAATTTTCGACGACAGTTCCCCTTTTACTAATAGATGAAAAGGGATGAATAAAGGGTTTTTCATTGTTTATTTGACAACATTTTTCGAAGGCATTATTTTTCTATTTAGTATTGAGTTTATTATAAATTTGCTCTTGTTTTTTTTGGGAGAAATGAAGGTAAAGATTTATTTTACCTACGCAGTCATATCTACCTTCTGGAGGGCTATCATTTCCCGCTTCAGCACGTAGTGGAGATATTACTTCCGGAAAAACAAAAATGTAATACTTGGAAACAAGGTGAATTTTTTACATAGGACCAGAATTACCTAACAATTGGGAGTATGCTTCTGGTTACCTTAATGGATTCAAGAAACTCTCAATGAGTTTCTGTCGCAAATCATTACTTTGGAGATTCAAATGTTTTTTAGTAAGAAGCGTATATGACATGAAATTAAGTAACCTAAAACCCCACTTTAGATTCACTAACCTAACCTAATGGTAACGTAACCTCACCTTTAGATTCACTAACCTAACTCCACCTTTAGATTTACTAACCTAACCTAACTCCACGTTTTAACCTTCTAACTAAAGCCAAATCCTCTTTGGAAAGTGTCCGCGGCAAGGAAGAAAAGCAGAGGCGATGCGGTCACAAGAGGAAGAAGAGTGAGACGCACGTAAAAAATTGTCTTTCTCCTCCCATAAATAACAGGGTATTGTTGTAGGTTTGCCCATACTCCCCCTCTCCCCCAAAACAAGTTTGGGCACCTTGGGGATATGTGGGATAATTTGGCTGGGGTACAAAATGTTCGTTGCACAACCAATAGTTATTGGTTAGGTAGTGGCTTTAAAAATTCCTAGATCTAGGGAAATTGACAGAATTTTCTTCAGTCAAGAAACTTGTGGACCTGCTGACGATCCTCACAAACAGGAATGCCCGGGAGTATCGAGTCCCCCCCACCCTCCCCCACCCCTTCCATTAAGAAGAAAGATAAAAACAAAAATTTGGTTACCGGGGGTGTCGAGGGGCCCCATTAGGTTAGGTTAGATTATCTGGTGATTACCCGCTAAGTTAGGATAGATTATCGGGTGATTATCGCTGTTAGGATAGATTATCGGGGGTCGAGGGGGGCAGAGCCCCTCGCTAGGAGGTTGGGTTTTAATTTGTTTAGGTTAGGTAGATTACGAGGGGGGCCTTGTAATCTCGGAGCTTGAAGTTAGGTAAATTCCCAATCTAGGGAAAAGTACCTTAGATATAGGTCATTTGACTCCTACACAACTCTAAAAATACGTGTTTTCGACGCATTATTTAGTCCCCCCTCAAACCCCGCATTCCCACAGGTCCCAAGCTTGTTTGGGGCAAGGGGGAGAGTAGGGCAAACGCTAGAAATTTACCAAATAACATCATATTCCAAATGTAATGGCGGAAGGGTGACGAAGGATACACACAAGTTAAAACCCTGTAGTAAAGGAGGAGAAAGAAACAATAGCCAGGGAGGAAGTGATTTATCAGGCAGAGATACGGCCAGATACGTAGCTACAGATACGGCGTATATCTAAACCCAGCTATGTATACTGTCGTATCTGTCATCACTCCCTCCCTGGCTTTTGCCCCTTTCCCTTCTGTACTACGTGGTTTACCTGTTGTGTTTCCTTCCGTCACCTTTACCCTTACTTGTGGAGATATAACATATTATTTATAGGAGGAGAGAGACAAAATGTTACATCGTTTCCCCCCGTAAAAATTTTCTACGGGATCTTATTTACACGTATATGATTAATCCTTTAATATTACTTTATTTTCAGTGTAAGGTTCTCACATAATTTACTGCCCCATATTTTACTGATTTCAAGCGTTATTTCATGATCTAAGAGACATTTGAGGGTAATGTAAATGCTACGTTTTGCGGGAAGTTATGTCAGCAGGGAAATGCTAGACCATAGCTATGGCGGAATTTGCTCCATAAAAATAGAGATCTTATGGGGAACTTTTTGTTATGTCGAACCTTATGGGAATCCCAAGCCTTTTTTATAAATACGGGCCAGGGTCGTTAAGTGCGCTGACCTTCGCGGGCTTAACGACCACAGAGGTTGAAGGAAGGGGCGGCGGCGAGCTTCGAGCTACACATCGAAGCGCCACTAATTATCCGCTCCTCATCAGCCTCCTTATGGTGGGAGTGGTGTTTTTCCTTACAGTGTATGTATGTGTGTGTGTGTGTGGTGTGTGTGTGTGTGTGTGTGTGTGTGTGTGTGTGTGTGTGTGTGTGTGTGGAGAGAGAGAGAAAGAGAGAGAAGAGAGGGGAGAGAGAGAGAGAGAGAGAGAGAGAGAGGAGAGAGAGAGAGAGAGAGAGGAGAGAGAGAGAGAGAGAGAGAGAGAGAGAGAGAGAGAGAGGGGAGAGAGAGAGAGAGAGAGAGAGAGAGAAAGAATAGAGAGAGAAGGAGAGAGAGAGAGAGAAAAAGATATTAGGTATTTGTGTGTGATATGTGTATGAGAGAGAGATAGTCAGACAGAGAGAGAGAGAGAGAGAGAGAGAGAGAAGAGAGAGAGAGAGGAGAGAGAGAGAGAGAGAGACGAGAGAGAGAGAGAGAGAGAGAGAAAAAAAAAAATAAGAGAAAAATAACAAAGAGATATGGGGCTATGGGGGGGGGGATGCATCGAGGGAGAGGACTCAGGGGAACTATAAAGTCATGAAGGTGTGAAACAGGTGTGGGCGTGGCTATTTAGGCGGGAGGGAAGCGGGTCTCCAAGAGGAGACTGAGCGAACATTTGTAGATAAGGAAGAGATATGAGAACGTGATGGGCTTGCCTCGCCCCAAGTGTATACAAAATATGTGGAGTGACTACCCGGTCGGCGGCGGATGTTACGGACGAGAGATGGACAATGCGGACGTGATAGTAACGGCGAGTGGACTAGGCGGACGTTGGATGGCCCTGGCGACCGGCCGTTTTTACGCCCGCATTGTCCATCTCTCGTCCGTAATATCCGCCGTCGCCGGAGCCATCCAACGTCCGCCTAGTCCACTCGCCGTTACTATCACGTCCGCATTGTCCATCTCTCGTCCGTAATATCCGTGATAGTAACGGCGAGTGGACTAGGCGGACGTTGGACAGACCTAGTCGACGGCGGATATTTGATATTACGGACGCGATATGGACAATGCGGACGTAAAAACGTCCAGTCCGGTCCGTCCGCATTTGCGAAATCAGGTCCGCATATGAGGACGTCACGGACGTAAGAGGGCTGTCCGTCAGACGTCCGTTTGCCGGCAGAAACTCTGGTATCTACAGATACAAAGTGTTGGTAATGGGTATACCTTCAGCAGCAGAGGAAGGGCAACATCTACTACATACAACAGATCATCCAGAAATGTCCGAACTGCCGGAACGGTGCGGACGACATCCTCATCTGGGTTAAGGACACCGAAGAACATGACAAAGCCCTAGAAACAGTACTACAGACATTGAAAAACAACAACCTGACCATAGCTCAACACAAGAGCGTATTCCACATGGATGAAGGTGAATTCCATGGCTTCATGGTTTCCGATAAGGGCATCAAACCTACAGACTCAAAAAATTGAGACAGTCAGAAACTTTGTACGCCCAGAGACAGTCCAGGAAGTCCGCAGCTTCCTGGGTCTGATCAATTACCTAACCAGAATCATTCCACGACTCGCAAGATTCAGCGAACCTCTGAAGAACTTAACTAGAGCGAACACCAAGTGGAGATGGACAGAGGAGGAGGAGGAGTGTTTCAAACAGCTGAAAGACGCAGTCATACATAGCGAAGCACTCATACACTTCGACCCACAACTGCAAACGTCGTTCATTGTGGACGCCAGTCCATTGGGACTGGGGGCTATCCTCTGCCAAAGAGGATAGTCAAGGCGCACTCAAGCCCGTCAGTTACGCCTCCAGGACCCTGACGAATGTCAAACGCTGGTAATGCCAATTGGAAAAGGAAGCACTAGCCATAGTATGGGCATGTGAAAAGTTCCACCTATATCTGTATGGGAAAAAATTTGTCATCATGACCGACCATCAAGCACTGACAACAATTTTCAATCCCAGGGGCAAGCCATCCGCACGCGTACTATGATGGATCCTACGCATGCAACAGTACGATTACACCGTACTGAACATCAAAGGAAGTGAAAATCCCGCTGACATACCTCTGAAGTATCACGGGGAGGTTTCAGCTGAAGAAAAGCTAGCGGAAGGATTTATTAACCACATTGTGGCCAACAGCGTTCCAAAAGCCCTGCCTCTATCAGAAATAGTGGAAGAATCCAAACAAGATCCGACCCTTAGGGTGATAGAGGAAGCGATCCAAACGAATGATTGGACCAACAAGGTGACGGAACCGTTCAAACATGTAAGGAGCGAACTAACAACAAAACGTGGTGTGGTAGTGCGCGGATCCAGAATTGTCATCCCCAGAAACTTACAACAGCGCACATTGCAACTGGCGCACGAGACGCACATGGGAATGATAAAAACAAAAGCACTGCTCCGGGCCAAGGTATGGTGACCCAACATGGACAAAGATGTGAAAGAAACCGTAAAACGCTGCATACCATGTGCTAGTCTGGACCCAAGGAAACAAGCCAATCCTGTAAACATGGCAATGATGAAGGGGCCTTGGGAAGTTATCCACATTGATATCTGTAGACCATTCCCGAGTGGAGACTACGTAATTGGAATAGTCGATGCAGGCTCCAGATGGCCCGAAGCTTTCATAGTCAAATCCACCGATACGAACACTGTTACCTCCATTCTAGAGAGATGTCTTTGCACACATGGCGTTCCCGCAGTTATTGTATCAGACAACGGACCGCAGTTCAAAGCCAAAGAATTCAGCCGGTTTTGCGATGAATGGGGAATGCGACACCGGAAGGTTACACCTTATCACCCTCAAGCTAACGGAGAAGTTGAAAGATTCTTCGCAACCATGTTGAAAGCCATCCGAGCTCTGAACACAGAAGCGAATGACTGGAGACGGCACCTGGACAAGTTCTTACTGCACTACAGGAGCACCCCACATACTATGACAGGAGAGAACCCAGCCAAGCTCCTTATGGGTAGAGATCTAAAAGTGAAGCTACCACAACTGCAACACAGCGAAGAAAATCAGAATTGGGAGGCAGCACGGCAAAAATATCAGATGGATAAATACAAACTGAAGCTTCGAACAGATCACAAAAACAGAGCCAACCCAACCCAAATAATGACAGGAGATAAAGTGCTCCTGAAACAACATAAACACGATAAGCTCACCACGAGATATGATCCCAAACCTTGGGAAATTAAGGAACGGAGAGGGGACTCAGCCATCATCCAACGAGGAGAAGAGGATACTGTAGTCCAGCAGCCAGGGGGTGGAACCTTGGAATTTGTGGTGCATAATTGTTCTCTGCGGATTTTGATCACTGAGTGTGCCATTAATAAGAATCCGTCGGGTGCAATTATGGCACCCTTGAGCATTTTGAGAAATTCAAGATGGCGGCTAATATACATAATACACCAACGTAGTAATGGTTTTATATTGATAACTTCCTTAATATTTGACTTACAACAGTCATTTTGGTGTCTAACCATAGGTTTTTGTGGTCAAGGAATCCAATAACACCAATTAAATTACAATAGACACTTTTATTTATACGGTCTGAAAAATAGACGGTCTGTTAAACTAATAATACATAACAAAAAAATAGATTAAACCATTCAATTAGACTGGAAAAGTACAATAACAATATTTCTGAATACCCAATCTAAGATGGCCGCAAAAATGGGTAGCGTATACATTAACATATTTATAGAGAATAATCAGCTTTATAGCCACAGAATTTCATGAATCCAAGGGATTAAGCTAATCTATTCCCACTAAAACATAACAAAATACACAGGTGTCTTAGAGACGAGATTTATTGCAGTAGCGTCCAATGAGGAAACTCATATAATCAAACACATCATTCATCACTGTCATCCCAATCATTACTTTCATCTTCATCCGAGTCATTGGCATCCTCTATCCGTTGTTTCAGCAATGTCCAGTGATTCCGACATGTTCTTATTTCTGCTCGACAGCGACAAAAAGCAGAACAGGACATCTGACCAGCCACACATCCACACCTCTCAGTTGAGCATGGTGTTTCGCTTGAGCAGCCACATTGGATCAGCTTAATAACAGCTGCTGGAGCAATTTCCGTTTGTGGTGGGAGGGTCACTGGCATTAATACACCGAAATCGTCATCAGATACCCAGCCGTTCTCCAGAGGGTCATTATCTGGTGCCTCGCCAGTCAGTGCCGACCTCCAAATGCATGCTTGAAAATGTGCCCTTTTCACGTTCTCGACAAACGCTTCACTTGTAGGAGGAAGAGTCTTCAGTTGGTGAACCGACGCAGCACTTTTTCTGCCCATGCTGGAGATCCAATGTCTGTATCAGATATCTGACATGCTGTCGTTTGGTCCAACTTTCTCTCCATAGCATGCTGCAATAAACTGGGCTGCTTCTCGAATTATTGTCTCGTGTTGGGCTTCAGGTTGTCCTATGCTGTCCAGTTTATATCCTGCCTTTAGGACTTTTACTGCTTTGATTTTTCCAATTCCAAAATAGCAACCAACTGTGTCGCATCCTGTCAACGCATGTGCTGCCAGCAGCTGTGGGACAATAGCCTGGTATTTTATTACGGTGTCTCCAATGTTCACTGAAGTCCTTTCAGGAAAAGTCGGTTCCATGACAAGGCATGCAGAGAGTTGACAGTAGTGGTAGTAATGTACAAGCAATACAAACACGCCTGGGTCATCTGAGATTACTTTAATAGTCTTTATGGTGTTAGAAACAAACTGGACAACCTGGTGTGGAATGATGACGTCTGCTTCCTCATGGTTAGTTTACACATCTGATCTCTCCACTCGTACACCTTGCCAGACTTCAACAGGAGTATCAGCTTTCCCTGTGACAACAAGTCTGTTTGGTAACCGGAGTCCTTGCGTTCTATCTAGAAGTTCCTCAGTGATCATCTCAATGAGCTGCTCCTTGTTGTGTGCCACATTGAGAACAACGTCTCGGGAGGGAATTGGCGTTGTCAGCGTAATGACATGTTCCTTGCAATGCTGCACTCCAGCAGATCGTGCAGCCCTTGTGCTGCTCTTGATGCTTTTCTTGTGATATTTGTCAAACACTACAAATACGTTGCTCGAAACGGTCATCTTGGAAAGCACATAATCTACAAAGGCATTCACATAATCATTGACGACTCCCTTCGTTGGCCAATGAACTATCCACATTGCTGCACATCCATCTATATATATATTGCCTATCATTATATAATAGAAGCCCCTAAATAGAAAATTACATAAGATAACAAAATGACTAAAAACACCCCAGTGTAAGCCTTAAAAATGACCGTTGCATTGCACAGTATATCACTAAATATCAACACTAATTGATAGAAACAACAGACAAACAATAATTCGATACTAAAACAAAATTGCCGCTGTTTTTTTTGGCTTACCCATGTCCATATTTATGACGCGGCAGCATGTAAATATGTATCAGTAAAAGGAAAAGGCCAAAGTCAGCTCGTCGAATTTCATTTCACGCCAAAAATTGTGACCTTTTGACCTCCTATGACCTTATTGTTGATGAAATTCACATATAATTAGTTTGAGGTTATAAAGCTAATCAATACGAACATTTTGGTAGTAAAAACATTGTCAAAGGTCTGTACATGTGTGATCTATGCCCGTTTATTATTACCCCTACCTCAAATTTTCAGTCCCAAACAGTGATTCCCATTCCTATCTTCAGTCGTCATTTTTGCACAATGCTCAAGGATGCAAAAGTTGCACCCGACAGATTCCAAAACTAGAGATTTCAGGCTATCAAAATTCGCAAAGAACAATTATGCACCACAAATTCAAAGGTTCGGCCTAAATATGGGGTTTGGCCACCGGACTACTGCGCAGCACATCACAGATGAAGATGATTTCAGAAGGGACAATCAGCAGATGGATAGAGGAGGATGAAGACGGTGACGATCCTTATGATGGATACCTGTCCCACAGTCAGAGATCAGGAGAGCATGAAAACAGACAACGCGGAACATCGGGCGAGGGCGAAACCAACAGGTGTGAACGAGATGAAGGAAACGAGGAGGAAGCTTTAGCCACCAGACGGCCAGACGCACAACAAGACGACCACTGAGATATCAGGATGAGCTGATAATTCTGAATACGATGAGGAAGGTCAACTGGATACGCAGGACATGAAACCATAAGACAAAACTAACGTCTTGAATTGAAGGAGAAGGAAGATGTCCTGTCTGAGTGTTAGTAGTTATAGTACAAGGATATAGCACACAATTAATGTATGGTAATGTGTATTTGTTCAGTTCTAGTGTTTCAGATATGTAGTGCCTTTATTATAAGGAATAAACTTAAGAATTAAGAAGTGTATCCAAAACCCCAGGAAGGAACAGTAAAAGAAGATAGAGTCTGCAGTTTCTAAAACGAAACCAGCCGAAAGCACTGTCTAGTCAACCAAGGAGAGATGAGTTGAGGAGTGGGCGGCGGGCGTGGGCGTGGGCGTGGGCGGCGGGGCGCTCAGAGAGACCAGTCATGGTGGGCGGGTGTGAGCTCGCGCCACGAGGCAGGCTGGAGAGAGGCAGAGAGGGGGCGGGCGGGCGATAAGCCGTCGCGTCGGCCCGACCTGGCCGCGTCGCCGGAGGGCCCAGGAGGTGTCAAGCCATTGTCTACCATTTTCAGGGAGTGGGGGGGTGAACACGTGGAACACCACCAAGCGAGGTCGCGCCGAGGCAAACCATGAAATCCTACCCTCGGTGACGCGCAGGTCACAAAGCCGCCATTATGAACAACCAGAGAAAGGAATGCACGCAAAAATAGTTTCCAGCCCAAAATATGCACACAAAAATCGTTTGTAATTCACGCACAAAAAATCTCACGAAGGATAGAAATATCCCAAAAAATAACAACACTGTGCAGATGAAAAATTGTAACCACATAAATGAGTCAAACAAGGTCAAAATATGCAGAACACGCACAGAATATCGCAAAGCACACGAGATTGGTCACGTTGCAAAGTGACATGGAAAATAGGAACGGCCACAGTTTTCAAGTGACGTGAAAATAATAAAATACTCGCTGAACGACACAAGTTAGCAGGGAAGAAACAGGAACAGGCTCACGTGCACACCACGTGGTGCACATGAAGGGCGTGCGGAAGGCACGAGACATACCAGGATAGAGCGCCGTCAGGGGCGTGCGAGCGGGACATCAAACCAAGATAGAACGCCGTGGGCGTAGAGGAGAGGCGTGCAGGCGGGCGGCACGGGACATCACATCAGGATATAGGGCGCCGTCAGGGGCGTGCGGGAACATCATGGACGTGCAGGAGGAAGATCGTAGATACGGGGAGGCAGAACAACAGGCAGAATATCAGGGACCAACATCAAGGACAGCACGTGGCGACCATATATATACCCACACAAGGAACACATCAGACAAACACCGTTGCCACCATATGTACCGGGACGGTGGTACAATACTTGAATATAATGAGTAGTGGCAGGAACATGAGATGAGAGAGTGTGGCGGGCGCATGGTAGCTGTGGGCGAGCGGGTCGGCCAAGCACGTGGGTTCTTTGGTCTGTGTATTGTCTTCATGTGCAGTGTTCCTTATAGTAGAGTGTAGTATGGGACAATAACTTAACTCGTAGATAGAAGATGGATGTATATTGCCCTGCAGGATTGTAGTACAGGAACAGTGGAATATTGGGCCAGGCACGTGGCCTGGCCAGAGGCAGGGAGCGTGAACGTGACCTCCGAGTAGAGTGAGGAGCGAGTGACTGAGAGAGCGGGTGTGAGCGGGGTGTGAGGGCGAAGGTCACGCGTCAATAATATTTATAGGTAAGGTCAAGGAGCGCGTTGCCATAAAGAGTGTTGCCATATATACACTACCTAACGACACAGTACAGTACACCGGTGGTATTTATGTGCATTACAAGAGGACACCTAACTTCTTAAAAGCTACTTTAGCAAGAGATGAGATGTGAGATTTCCAGTTCAAATTTTTTGTAAAGAATAGTCCAAGAATGTTCATTGTATAGCAGAAGAAGACAGGTGAGTGTCATTGAAGAAGAAAGGATAGTTGTCGGTAGATTTTGTCGAGTAGATATGTGAAGAAATTGGGTTTTTGAGTCATTGAACAAAAGAAGCTAGATTTGCTTTGTCCCAATCAGAAATTATAAAAAGGTCAGAAGTTAGGCGCTCTATGGCATCTCTCCGTGAGTCACTTATTTCCTGTTGAGTTGGACGTCTATTGAACGACGTTGAAACATGCAAGGTAGAATCATCAGCGAAGGAGTGAATAGGGCATTGAGTTAGACTTAGAAGATCATTAATGAATAAAAGAAAGAATGATTCATAGGACAGAACCCTGAGGAACACCACTATTAATAGACTACGAGAAGAACAATGACCATCTACAGTAGCTGCTATAGTGTGGAAGTTATCAACCAACCACCCTTTCAATTGGTAGAGTGGTGGTTTTGTCCCCCCCCCCCGCTTTGTGAGGGAGGTATTGTTCGCTCATCATAGGGGGAGCGTAGGAATGTGTATATATGTAATTATAATGGTAATGGGTAGAAAGTAAGGTAATTTTAGTAAATGATAAGTATTGGGATATGATAAATGAACATTCTCAGTGGTATTAACCATTTGCATATTATCACCTTAATTAGAACGACCGGTCACAGGCCGCCGTCAATTATTTTCTCGCCACCTGTACCAGTGGCGGCTCGTGATAAAATAAAATGGAGGGACTGCAAGCTTAAACACAACAGTAGGATACACAAATTTGACCTACCTCAGGTATGAGTTGTAGCTGATGTTCATGGATTTCGGACGGACCATGGAGGTTATATAGGAGGAGGCGGCATGCCGTGCATTCCCTGTGTTAGCGAGTGAAGTCGCTCGCCCCGCCCCAATGCGGGGAGATAGACTCAAAACATTGCGATTTCACGCGTCGACTCATTGCACTTTCAGGCTTTCTATCTAATTGATACACAAAATAGATAATAAATATTTTTTTTTTTTTTTTTTTTTTTTTGGGACGTTGTAGCTTATAGTGTCTGTAGGCATATGGAGAGTCTTGATGTTGGTCGAACTCGCCGTTTGGTGGCGCAGGCTGGATTTTTATAGTGACACCTGTGGTCTCAGGTGAAGATCCCATTTTCTATGATGTTCTTGAACTTCAGTTTAGGCGTATGCAGCCCCTAGAGTCCACCGTCACACTCGCAATCGGCAGACAGGTATACGCTGCATGTGAGTTGCTTCGGTCACTAGACGATGGCTTTGACAGTTGCTCCTTGGTGAGACTTGAACTCGGGACCTTCTGCTTCCCTTCCAGGTTCTTGAAAGAGTTGCCCCCGGCAGGATTCGAACTCGGGACATTGAGTTCAGCACTCCAAGACGCTAACCACTTGGCCACCGCCTCCCCAAATATGACTGCCTAGCTATAGTTATAGGGTATATAGGGCTTCACGCTAGAAGCAACATGCCGCCTCCTCTCCTCCTATATAACCTCCTTGGTCCACAATCCACATGCAATGTAACACGGTAGGACTGAGCAGCTGATATAGCTGGCTTCTACTGCAGCCCATTGTGTTCACAAGTGGCGCGGCGGCGGCACCGACATAAATCGTACAGCAAATATGAGAGTGACTTAAATATTGGTCTGGTTTAATGAAAACTCACTTAGTAACGTATTGAAATAATTGAAAACATATAATGATTTTTTATTATGATATATTTGTTAGTAGCGTATCAATTTTGCTGTGTCTCTAAAGGAATCATACATCTGGCAGTGAGTACATTTGGGGGTGCTGCAGCTCTGCAGCCCTATGCCACGAGCCGGCACTGACCTGTACGTTGACACGTAGATATTGTGGAGTCCACCCCTACCCGCGCGGTTTATAGAGTCAGTACACTTCAAGACCCTCATAGAGTAACATCTCTTACTAAATATATATATATACGTGCATTTGTATATTATATGCGTACACAGCCAGACCCTCGCGGGAGTAACATCTCTTGCTTATCTTCTCAGATTTTATCGAGAAGTTGTATGTAAACTTTTGTATATATATATATATATATATATGTGTGTGTGTGAAATATTAGAGCGTGTTAAAAAATTCAACACAGGGATTATACCGCCGCGTCTGTTGGTTTAATAACCCGCCCTGACGCCCAAATCAAACACTCCGCCTCCGCCCTTCACCACTGCCCCTGACCGCGCGCGCCGAGCCGAATACCAAGGGCATGCAGTATTGATAAGCCTTCAACCCAATTCAATCCTCCTATCCACCGATAAGTATCTTAGGTAGTTCTAGCTGGGCTATTTTGTCGGGATTAGATAGGCAATGGGTTTTCTGAAGGTAAGAACTCATATTAGATCAATGTTTGTGACATGAAATTTCCACATTGGTGCCCCGAGTGGGAATATTGATATTCATGTGATTCGAGGTGGTCGTTGTGATACATAGTCATGAGTCCATCACAACAGGTGGCTGAGAGAGCGGAGTTGAAGTGTTTTGGGGCGTCGGGAACGACTCAACAGCCGTGTGACTACCATACGCCAGTTAGTAAATAACATCAGAGTTTACGTAGTGCTAGTTAGTTGTAATAATAAAATGGTAGTTGGTCATAGGCCTGGCTACACGTCTTGGCAGACAAAACTGATGGCACTACCACCACTTAGGATATAATTAAATATCAACTAACAATTATTTTACATTTATAGTGGCCAGACCTTCGGTGTTCCAGGCCTTGGGCCTGTCCAGCCGCCAGCCACAAGTTGGTTTGTTTACAAACGTCTTGTCGTACACTTCTCTGGCAGCAAAAATATTGATATGATAATAGTTGTTCATTAATGGATTAATCAAAGTTTCTACCGTGATTTAATGCTATATTGATTATATGAGACTATTATCGAATCGGGAATGGTATGTACGAGTTGATTATATGGAGAAAATTATTACTATTGTACGCATATATTTTCATTTTCTATACATCCTAGACACCAATGTTACATTTGTTAAATGAATTTTAATAGTCTTTTGATTTGAAAAAAAACTATATAGAAACAAGTAAAAAAAATCATCAATCAAGTCCTCAAAACTTTGAGATACAAAAACAAACAAATATTTGAGTGAGATTCACAGGCTTTAACGGGATCATAAAACTGAGAGCAGTGGCCCATTATGGTAATTAATAGGGGTTGTGCATGACTAGTCTATTCACTTGAGCTGGATTCCTGGGCTGGGAGCTGCTCGATGCCTAACCAAGTTTGTAAGGACGTCGCTGATTGGCTGATAGACTCGGGCTGGGTGGCGATGGTGGTGGTACTTGCCTCGCCGCAACCCAAAAACCTTGCGTTGCCTCAGAAAAATATTCATATTTCTTGGGTTTACTCATCTCTTACACAAGATAGGCCTATTTTGTTTGCATCAGTGAATCAGGCAGTGATTGTTAAACAACAACACGCCATTCAAAACTCAATAGGGTAAAAAATAAAGTCATGACTGACTATCACAAGAGTAGGCGGACTTTTAGGTTTTCAGTGCATTGAAATGTTGTACTCCTACCCGATATTACCAAGCTACCAGATAATATTTATGAAAGCTGAGCCTACCATCGTGTTCATAATACATTGTTGCATACCCATGAGCATAACAAAAATCAGTAAGACTAAACTAATATTAAGATAATTGAAGGAAAGTAAAAGAGTGTTATAAACATTTTTTTTGCTTATTTTGCTTCAACTCGCTTTTAACTCCATAAGTTTTGGTCGCATTAAATTTTCAAGCACTGTTTCAAAATCCTTATACTTTTTCGCTTCCGTGGGTATGTAGCACGTCCCAATAAGGAAAAAGAGTAGGGGTCAAAATGGCTAAGAAAGTTAAACTGTTTCAAACTGGGCCCCGTGACGGGGTGGAGCCTCTGATAGGCTCAGCTTTCTAAATATCTTTTGGGTAGCTTGGTAATATCGGGTAGGAGTAAAACATTTCTATGCACTGAAAACCTAAAAATCCGCCTACTCTTGGTGATAGTCAGTCATGACTTTATTTTTACCCTATTGAGTTATGAATGGCGTGTTGTTGTTGAACAAATCAATGCTGATTCACTGATGCAAACAAAATAGGCCTATCTTGGGTAAGAGGTGAGTAAAGCCAAGAAATATGAATATTTTTCTGAGGCAACACAAGGGTTTTGGGTTGCGGCGAGGAAAAAGTACCACTACCATCGCCACCCGGGCCCGAGTCTATCAGCCAATCAGCGACGTCCTACAACTCGGCTGGGTAGCGAGCAGCTCCCAAAAATCCAGTTTAAAAGTGAAAAAAACTATAGGATCCCTTCCTTTTGTTCGGCTTGGTGAGTAGTATGTGGGATAGGTCCCATTATTACTTTTCCAACAGCACTGGTGAACATAGAGACGTTATGTTTTTAGATGCATTGCAGGCTTTTTTAAGATAGAGAACCGGGGATTAGAGACTGGGCTCGGGGTAAAAGAAAACTTGCGACACTAAGAGGAGTTTCAGAAGGCAGGAAACTAAAGTGATTCGTAAGAAGTAAAGAGAGCTAGGTAGGGGTTAGTTAAAGTTACAGGGAAAATGGACAAGAAGAAGAGGAGTTGCTTGAATGTTTACTATACATACGTAGGAGTATTTAAAAAGATTTCCTGATTTTAAACAAGATCAATTTCCTTAGAGGAATAAATAGTGTAGAGGATTTTGATATAATAGCATTAACAGGAACATGGTTGGAAATATGTCAGGAAAGGTTGGAAAGGATCCAAGGTTGGAGATAGCTGGGTATAAGTTTATTTTACAGGTTAGACAGCCGAGGTGGTGGAGTTACGCTTTATGCAAGAGATACATTGCAGTGTTGTGTAATAATGTTATAAAAAAATGGTAGCATAAAGTTTATATGGGTAGAGGTTACGGAGGAAACTGAAAAAAAATGGTTATGGGTTGAGTGTACAGGCCTCCAAACTTATGTAAAGAGGATTCAGCTCCTATATGGGAAAAACATAAGCAAGGCTTGCAGATATAATCGATTATGCGTGGGAGGAGATTTTAATTTTAGGAATATAGACTGGGATTTAATTATAGGAGGACAATGACGTATAAGAATTGTTAAATATAGTTCAGGCTAACTTTCTGAGGCAAGCAATCAGGGAGCCTACTAGAGGAGATAATATTATAAAACTTATTTTTGAAAAACAGGGGAAAATTTAGTTATAGAGGTGGAGGTTGGAGGTACATTAGGGAGCAGCGATCATTGTGAATCAGGTTTTGCTTAAAAAGGAAGTAGGAAATAGAAGTGTTAATAAGCAAAGAGTACCTGACTTCAGAAAGGCTATTAGCAAGTTAAAGAAGACACTTGGAGGGGATTAATTTGGGGTGTAGGATGGAGGGGAAGGAGTGGTCCAAGGTCAGTATGGAGGACAGGTGTTAGTGAGGTTAGGGCGGATGAGGATTATACATTATTTGTAAGGAATTTAATTGCAGGACAGAAAAGAATATTGCTTATAGGGCGATAAGATCAAGGGAAGAACGACCCGAAATGGATGACCACGAATTTAAAACACAGCTTTGGGAGTAAAAAGAAACATGTACTTAAGGCTCAAGGCTGGATAGTGAGCAAAAAAACAGTATAACTTGATGGCGAGAACGTGAGATTAACAAGAGTAGCTAAGAACAATACGAGATTGAGGTCGCTGGACAGGCAAAGAACGACCCTAAGGTTTTTTTTTAAAGGTATATAAAAACAAAAACTAGGGAATTAGTGGGGCCTTTAAGAATAGAGCAGGGTGAGATCATAGCTACGGATGAGGATATGTGTAACATTTAAATGATATTTATTAAATGTTTTTACTCAGGAGGATACACAAACGATACCTGATAGTGAACATATGTTTAAAGAAGCGATGAGGAGAAACTCAAAGATATTGTGATAACTAGAGAATGGTGGAGGAGGGTATAGATAAAATGAAGAACTTAAGTCACCAGGACAGATGATGTTTATCCCAGAGTATTAATATAATGCCAAAGAGGTTGTTAGTGAATCGTTAGTGCACATTTTTAGGAAATCGGTTGATATAGGCGAAGTACCGTTAATATGGAGGAAAAAAAACGTAGTCCCCATTTAAGAAGGGTGATAGAGGACTAATGTCAAATTATCGACCCGTTAGTCTAACGTCAGTGGTAGGTAAATTATTGGAATCTGTTATTGCAAAAAACATTAGAGAGCTTTTAGAAAAACATAGTTTTGTCAATGATTCACATCATGGATTCACCAAGGGTAGTCATGTCTCACCATTTATTGAGTTTTTTATAGGAAAGTTTATGAGACAGCAGATAATGATAAGCATTATGATTTAATATACCTGTTATATGATTTAATATGATTTAACTTTAGTAGGCATTCGGCAAGGTACCACACGAGCGATTCTTAATTAAATAAGGTTAAGGCTCATGGAATAGATGGTAAGGTTCTTCGTTGGACCAGAGCTTGGCTAAGTGATAGGCAACAAAGGGTTACAATTAATGGTTCTAAATCTGAATGGGGCAGGTGACCAGTGGGGCTCCACAAGGGTCTATTTTGGGTCCATTACTATTTTTTATTTATATCAACGACTTGGATAGTGGGATTGAGAGTGATATCAGCAAGTTTGCTGATGATACTAAGGAAGGTAAGATTATTGGATCACATTCTGATGTAAAAATATTGCAGGGAGACTTAGATAAACTTAATGAGTGGGTAGTCAGATGGCAGATGGAATTTAATATTGATAAGTGCAGCGTTATGAATGTTGGTTTGAAAAAACAACTGGTAATAGATACACCATACGCAGTGTATCGCTGAAAGATCAGAAGGTGAGAAAAATCTGGGCGTGAGGGTGAGCTCAGACCTCCGACCTAGGAAACAATGTATTGAGGCTAGAAATAGAGCTGATAGGGTGTTAGGATTCATTACCAGAAGTGTTACAAGTAGAAGTGCTGATGTTATTCTAAAGCTTTATTTGGCTCTAGTCAGACCTCACCTAGACTAAGCGGTTTCAGTTTTGGTCTATATATTACAGGATGGATATAGCCTTGTTAGAATCAGTGCAGAGAAGGATGACCAAAATTATTCAAGGGATGCGTAACTTTAGTTATGAGAGGAGATTGAAGTTATTAGATTTACACTCACTCGAGAGACGCAGAGTAAGGCGCGATCTGATAGAAGTTTTAAGTGGATAAAGGGATATAATAAAGGAGAGCTAGGAAAAGTTTTTACGGCTAGTAACCAGGGTAGAAAAAAGAAGTAACGGATTCAAGCTGGAAAAGCGTAGATAAAAAAAAAAAAAATAGGGAAAAAAACTATTTCACAAATAGGGTCGTAAATGATTGGAATGGACTCAGTAGACAGGTAGTTAGTGCGGAGTCATTAGAGAACTTTAAAAGGAGGCTAGATAAATTCATGGATGGGGATGAAAGGTGGATTTAGGTAGTGTTAAGTAACAGGAACTACCTCGTGTAGGTCTCACGGCCTCTTGTAGCTTCCATATTTTCTTATGTTCATATGTTCTTAGATGACCCTCCTTAAGTAACGCCCAAAATAATCAGCGCCTATTATTGGTTGAATGGACCATCAACCATCACGTCTTGGAAGGTATTACTAAAATGTTTTCATTAGGTCTCCTTACAGT
>JACEEZ010007781.1:0-43957 GCA_016584305.1 Chionoecetes opilio | reverse complement strand
GTTTAGCAAAACCTAGTGTTTCCTCTGTATCAGACCAGTATCCACCTAGTGCTTGGATACCATCCCACTCCCCTTTCTTCAACTTTATGAAATTTATGAATTTGGCTTTTACAAAGTAACAACCTCGCCTAGTCCAATGTACGCCATCTCGAGAGAGATCGGCCTCAAAAGGCTGTGCGTTAAAATGAACTACTGCATAGCCTTTTAATTCTCTCTTCAAGGCCCTATTTATAGAATCTTTGACCCTATCATAGCTGAGTTGGCTCACCAGGTGATGTCTAGGAGATCGATTGGTCTTCCTAGGCTCTACCAAACACACTCCTACAAGACTGTGACACTTCTCTTCTATTTTCTTCACAATACCTTTGATATTATTTACGATGACTCTGGGGCTACACTCATCATCTATATCATTGCCTCCCAGAAAAAGGATTGTGAGGTCATGAGGCCACTCAAGAACTGCATTAAGACGCGTGTCTGTATGAAATTTATCCGCTCTGCCACCCGGCGCTCGAAAAATCCTGAATTCCACATCTTCCACGACCAGCTGTCGCGGACATAAACTGTGTCCGACCACACTCACCTTATACATTCCCAAAAATAATCCTATACTCAGGGCACCAAAAACTGTTGGAATTATCTACCACCAATTGATGGTCGACAACAACTGTTAAAATTATAATGTTGATTAACGTGAACTCACCATGCGATAACCCAATTCTACCTTAATCTGCTATGATACCCTATTTAGCTCTAACTAAGGTATACTCAGCATTGGCAGGTGGGTTGTATTATGCGTTGGCTTGATCTCTATCCTTGGGGAAGCATTGGATGTTGATGTGGTCAGAGTTGCAACAGGCTGGGAGTGGAACTCGTGGCTTTCGGGGTGACTGGTTGAAACCTCCACCTAAAATGGCCGCGATGGTTGGTCGGCCGAGGAAGCTTTTCACAGCTGAGCCGATATTATCAAAGTGTGTTTTACACTTAGTCCTTTCTTAACCGATTGATCGGTTAAAATTTACTCATATTATTATGAGTTGACTGCACCTTAGTGTATAATCAAATCGCTCACTCCGACCTCATGTCGTAGTGGCAGACGCGTTACTAAATTACCTCCACTGAAATAAACTTTCAGCTTGGCTCGTGACCGCCACGTATTGTTCCAATAATATTTTACTCCCATACGTGGGTCACTCACAATTCTTATACTATGTTAATCCTTTGATTAATTGTGGTATTATAGATGAATACCACCAAATTTATATTTAATTACATCTTAATATACCCAAATCTATTATAATATATACATAGGTGGAATTTGTGTTCGTATCCCGAATTCCTGACGATAGGCGCCAAATTCCACCATTCAAATTAACCTTATTCAAAATTAGAGCGGTTTTTAGTGGATAATTTCCACAGAACCCAAAAACTATAGTTTTTTTTGCTTTAGAGTTAAAAAAGGCAGATTTTATAGTTTTAACTTTTAAAAAAACCTAAAATGGGCAGATTTCATAGTTTTGGCCCTGTTTTAGGTTTTTAAAGGCTTTTAGAGCCAGAAAAGGGTGAAAAACTTAATTAAAACACAATATTAGTATATAACTAATAATTTTTGGGTTAGCGGACTTGAGTTAACGGAAGTTAAATGTAACGGAAGTTAATTAGTCCGATAATGATTTTCAAAGTTAACTTAAAAGTATAATCGTTAACGAAAATGTTAACTTCGTTAATTAACGACTAACGGATTAACGGTTTGGTGCCTACCTTTGTGGGCCATTGTACATGGCATGTTCTTAGGCCACTCGACGGTGCAGAAAGATTTTAAGTGGATTTATGGTTCTCACTCGGGATCGAACTCGGGTCACCTTGAACGCCACTCGGAGACGCTAAGTTGTCGTATTCTGCTGCTTCTTGTAATTTTACTTCAAGTAACTTACTTAGAAGTACTTACTTCAAGGCCATGGTAATGTACGGGGAAATGATACATATTATAAAGCCTTCATACACACACAACACACACACACACACACAACACATCACACATACATCATATCACACACACACACACACACACACAAACACACACACACACACACACACACACAACACACACACACACACACACCACACACACACACAACCTATAGCCAACACAACTGCTTGAGTCCGCTTTTCCCATATGTCCGAGAAAACAAATCTTAACACAAAACAATTATTGTTTTAGAGGTTTTATTTACAGGGACCAGAACAGTGAAATGAAGTTGTGTTTATAATAACACTGGGGAACAAATTTTTGTTGAGTTAGGTCTGACACTTGTTATTAAGTAATTTTTGGGTGCTGAATCCAAAACTGATCCCAGTTTTTCTCTATCACGTCAAGTTTTTGAACTGTAGGATTTTCGTTTTCTTAAAAAATATGAAAAATACTGTACATAACAGTAACAGTGCTTATTTTATAAAAAGTTGCAAATGTTAACATACAATGAAAAATGAAAGAAATAGGCATGAATAGAATGTTTATTTAAGATTATCATGTTTTTAGAAAGGATAAGGCTATAATTGTGTGCAGGTTAAGGTAAAAATTTACGTTTGTAGCTTTGTCTGGAGTGTTCAACTTGAGGACTATCGCGTTTGATGCTCCAACAATAGTCAGCCATCATATGCACATCCCATCTACCCTGGTAACGTTCTTCCATAACCTTCAAATCTTGGTGAAATCGTTCACCTTGCTCGTCGCTAGCAGCACCAAGATTTTCCGGAAAGTTGGCAAGATGGCTATGCAAAAATGTACTTTAATACTCATGTTGCAACCAGCGCTTTGTAGCTCTCCAATAGTTTCTGAACAATTTCTGTGTAATTACTTGCACGTGTATTTCCAAGAAAGTTCTTGACAAACGTCTTTGAATGATAGCCAAGCATTCTTTTCAAGGTCTGACATAGTACCGTTGAAATGTTCATCTTTGATGAGCTGTCGAATTTGTGGACCATCAAACACACCGGCCTTGATTTTTTCAATTGACAGTCCAGGAAAGGCCAAGATGATGTACTTCAAACAGTCGCCATCAGTTGACAATGCTTTTACAAATTGTTTCATGAGACCTAGTTTTATGTGCAGAGGTGGGAATATTATTTTCTTCCTGTCAACAAGTGGCTCATGTACAATGTTAGGATCTCCAGGTTTAAGATCAGATCTCGGAGGCCAATTCGTCTGAACCCAATGCTTCTCTCGAGCTCTGCTATCCCACATACAGAGAAAGCAGGGATACTTTGTGTATCCACGTTGTTGACCAAGAAGGAAGGACACCATTTTAAGGTCAACACAGATGATCCAATTGTGTTTGTCATATTGCAATAACTCAATGACTCTCTTTACATCTCCATATTCTTCACGAAGACAGACCGAATGCCCAATAGGGACTGCGCCAAACAAATTGCCATTGTGTAGAAGGACACACTTACAGCTCACAAGTGGAATTTTGCTTATCTGGAGGGTAAGCTGTGGAGAAAAAACTTGACGTGCTAGAAAAAAACTGACTACAGATTTGGAATCAGCATGCCAATTTTAGTCTAAATAAGCTCAAAAATCTAATTCAACAATTTTTTTCTTCAAATTGTTCCCCAGTGTAATTATGAGGTTCTCTTCTCTGGCATTTTATCCTTATATTAGGGTAGGCGAGAGGACGTCCTTTTTACTTTTACTTTATCCACTATGCGCTCTTATTCCTTCCCTCATTACTTTCGCACCACTTTCTTTCCTCTTCGACTGACTTTCCCTTCCTTCCTATCCCTCGCCTCTCGCTTCCCTTGCCCCAGAGTCTCTATTTCCCTATTATGTAAACGCACTGCAGCCTCCCACCCATAATTTTGTCTTAAAAGGGAACATACTCACTGTGCCTGTATTCAACAAAGGTGACGGTCCAAGGGAGAGAAAGGGCACCGCGCTACTCCACCAAGAAAACATCTGGCTAGATATAATAACCTAGAAATATCAAAGAAATAAAAGAAGGTAAAAATCAATTCAGACCAGGGAAGATATCAAAAGGATGAAGCATAATTATGTGCTATAGCAACTTGTAATTAATAAACAATAATGAGGGGTGGAACAGGAGCTGGATAAAGAAACAAGGATGACGACGAGAACGAGATGGAAGTTATATATTTATTATATTCCAGGGACATGACGGTTTTTAATTAAATTTTTTTCTTACCTCAGAAGTTGTGAAATATTTTGCGTACCGCCTCTTTCTATTGAAAACCGCATTGCTAATACAAGTATTAGTTTATTTTTATGTTACAGAAAACAATAATTCATGATAGAAATGACAGGAATGAATTTCTTTATAGTAGTAAATATTATCATTCTATTTATCCCACGGGTTGGTACACCTCGATCCAGACGTCGGGTCCTCATGCCGATGGGGGCAATATCAGCCGTTCATGAAACTTATCAATCACGACGGTCAGTATCACGACGGTCGGGCGCCCCACTCATTATCGTGTACTCGATGGAAAATGTCCACTTCTTGCAACTGGGCCTTAGTCTTACAGCTATCATGACTCCATCGTGACCATCTTACGACCATCATGACACATACTTACAGGCAGCGTGACATTGTTGTGAGGCTATCGTGGTCTGTGTTTATCGTGGTCAAATTTCACGATAGCGTCAATAATCAAATTGGTGGCGCTATCGTGGTTCGATTATGGAATGTGTGAAGGGAGCTTAAAGCCGATACAGTGTGTCACGATAGCTCTAATAATATGCATAATGCGTCACGATAAACGCAAGCATGAGTCACGATAGAGCTAATAACGTGTCACGATTGTCCTAGGACGACGTGACGAATACCCTAAGAACACGGAGATTACGTCATGGTAGTGCTAAAGTGGGTCACGATAGACCAGTGGTTCTCAACCTTTTTCACTCCATTCCCCCCTTCATGAATTCTCAACATTCGTGTGGCTCCCCTTCATTTTTCTCCCAAATCCCACCCCGCCAAAAAAGGTAAAAAAAAAAAAAAAAAAAAAAATGTTGATGAAGAGAACACCCTTGCTTTATTACAAAGTTTACAGTCATAATTATCTTATATTTGATAGATTTCTGTGATATGCTTAACTTACATCCCTTGCCTACAAAAGACTAGCGGACACTAGCAAATTTGAATCTGGTTGGGAAAAAGTTCAATTAATCTCTGCATATTTTATCACACATCAGTGGGAAGGCTGATATTGTTTCTTTTCAGTCAGTTGACGAATCCGAGGTTGTGTCACTGACAATGCACATCTCATGTCGGGGTCCACATCCAATCGGTTCCGGCTCTTATTCTTGATTTGTAGAAGGGTGGAGAAACCAGACTCACATAAATAGGTAGTTGAAAAAGGCAAGAGTAGTCGAAGTGCAATCTCACTGACTTGGATATGACTGATGCATTGAACACCAGAATACATTCAGAGATTTTTCTTCATAGAGATATTTGGCAGCAGAATCATGTTTGAGATCAAGGAACTCGTCCTGAACATCACTGGGAATGGTAGTAATATCAAGAGTGCCAGAGAATGGATTTATTACCAACTTCCCTTCTTCCTCCTCGAAGTCTGGGAAGTACCTATTAAGTTCACTTTCCAAGGATCTCAGATGCTGAGTGATTTCAGTTTTAAGTAATGGGTCAAGCAGACTATCTTCTTCATTCTCGTCAAGGACAGCTGAAAGGTTTTCAAACATGGCAACATTCCCGGCACCGACTTTCCTTTGCCAATTCTGGAGCTTGGCAAGAAATCCACGAAGACAATCTATCAGGTGAAATACATTTCTTTCCTTGCCCTGTAGCTTCAGATTCAACCTATTTAGCTGCTCAAATGTATCTGCTAAATATGCAAGACGTGGCTCCCACAAAACCTCATTGAAGTGATTCAACAGATCATCTTTCCCTTGCATTTCCAGGAACAATTTAAGCTCCCCCCGAAGTTCAAACACTGGATTCACAACATTGCCCTTGGAAAGCCAGCGCACTTTGGAGTAAAAGAGGAGAGCTTCATGCTCCGAATCCATGTCTCTACAAAGGTTCTGGAAAAGGCGAGAGTTCAGAGCTCCAGCTTTTACAAAGTTGACGCATTTGAGCACTGCCTCCAGGATCTTGCAAAGTTCATCAGGGAGGGTTTTCGACGCCAGTGCAAAACGATGGATCATACAATGAACCCCCTTGGCATTCGGAGCTACTTCCTTGACACGCTTCTGGAACCCTGATTTTGATCCCAGCATCGCTGAAATGTACTTTCTACAGCAAGAACACGCCTCCTTTGACAAGCACTGCCCCAATTGAAATAAGAAGAAGAATAGCGAGTCACATCAATATTAGCACTAAAAAAAAAAAGCAGGAATACCTAAGTAGGGAATGAGCATGAAAAACAATGATACCAGCAACCAAGCGCTTTGTAGCTCTCCAATAGTTTCTGAACAATTTCTGTGTAATTACTTGCACGTGTATTTCCAAGAAAGTTCTTGACAACGTCTTTGAATGATAGCCAAGCATTCTTTTCAAGGTCTGACATAGTACCGTTGAAATGTTCATCTTTGATGAGCTGTCGAATTTGTGGACCATCAAACACACCGGCCTTGATTTTTTCAATTGACAGTCCAGGAAAGGCCAAGATGATGTACTTCAAACAGTCGCCATCAGTTGACAATGCTTTTACAAATTGTTTCATGAGACCTAGTTTTATGTGCAGAGGTGGGAATATTATTTTCTTCCTGTCAACAAGTGGCTCATGTACAATGTTAGGATCTCCAGGTTTAAGATCAGATCTCGGAGGCCAATTCGTCTGAACCCAATGCTTCTCTCGAGCTCTGCTATCCCACATACAGAGAAAGCAGGGATACTTTGTGTATCCACGTTGTTGACCAAGAAGGAAGGACACCATTTTAAGGTCAACACAGATGATCCAATTGTGTTTGTCATATTGCAATAACTCAATGACTCTCTTTACATCTCCATATTCTTCACGAAGACAGACCGAATGCCAATAGGGACTGCGCCAAACAAATTGCCATTGTGTAGAAGGACACACTTACAGCTCACAAGTGGAATTTTGCTTATCTGGAGGGTAAGCTGTGGAGAAAAAACTTGACGTGCTAGAAAAAAACTGACTACAGATTTGGAATCAGCATGCCAATTTTAGTCTAAATAAGCTCAAAATCTAACTCAACAATTTTTTTTCTTCAAATTGTTCCCCAGTGTAATTATGAGGTTCTCTTCTCTGGCATTTTATCCTTATATTAGGGTAGGCGAGAGGACGTCCTTTTACTTTTACTTTATCCACTATGCGCTCTTATTCCTTCCCTCATTACTTTCGCACCACTTTCTTTCTCTTCGACTGACTTTCCCTTCCTTCCTATCCCTCGCCTCTCGCTTCCCTTGCCCCAGAGTCTCTATTTCCCTATTATGTAACGCACTGCAGCCTCCCACCCATAATTTTGTCTTAAAAGGGAACATACTCACTGTGCCTGTATTCAACAAAGGTGACGGTCCAAGGGAGAGAAAGGGCACCGCGCTACTCCACCAAGAAAACATCTGGCTAGATATAATAACCTAGAAATATCAAAGAAATAAAAGAAGGTAACATCAATTCAGACCAGGGAAGATATCAAAAGGATGAAGCATAATTATGTGCTATAGCAACTTGTAATTAATAAACAATAATGAGGGGTGGAACAGGAGCTGGATAAAGAAACAAGGATGACGACGAGAACGAGATGGAAGTTATATATTTATTATATTCCAGGGACATGACGGTTTTTAATTAAATTTTTTTCTTACCTCAGAAGTTGTGAAATATTTTGCGTACCGCCTCTTTCTATTGAAAACCGCATTGCTAATACAAGTATTAGTTTATTTTTATGTTACAGAAAACAATAATTCATGATAGAAATGACAGGAATGAATTTCTTTATAGTAGTAAATATTATCATTCTATTTATCCCACGGGTTGGTACACCTCGATCCAGACGTCGGGTCCTCATGCCGATGGGGGCAATATCAGCCGTTCATGAAACTTATCAATCACGACGGTCAGTATCACGACGGTCGGGCGCCCCACTCATTATCGTGTACTCGATGGAAAATGTCCACTTCTTGCAACTGGGCCTTAGTCTTACAGCTATCATGACTCCATCGTGACCATCTTACGACCATCATGACACATACTTACAGGCAGCGTGACATTGTTGTGAGGCTATCGTGGTCTGTGTTTATCGTGGTCAAATTTCACGATAGCGTCAATAATCAAATTGGTGGCGCTATCGTGGTTCGATTATGGAATGTGTGAAGGGAGCTTAAAGCCGATACAGTGTGTCACGATAGCTCTAATAATATGCATAATGCGTCACGATAAACGCAAGCATGAGTCACGATAGAGCTAATAACGTGTCACGATTGTCCTAGGACGACGTGACGAATACCCTAAGAACACGGAGATTACGTCATGGTAGTGCTAAAGTGGGTCACGATAGACCAGTGGTTCTCAACCTTTTTCACTCCATTCCCCCCTTCATGAATTCTCAACATTCGTGTGGCTCCCCTTCATTTTTCTCCCAAATCCCACCCCGCCAAAAAAGGTAAAAAAAAAAAAAAAAAAAAAAAATGTTGATGAAGAGAACACCCTTGCTTTATTACAAAGTTTACAGTCATAATTATCTTATATTTGATAGATTTCTGTGATATGCTTAACTTACATCCCTTGCCTACAAAAGACTAGCGGACACTAGCAAATTTGAATCTGGTTGGGAAAAAGTTCAATTAATCTCTGCATATTTTATCACACATCAGTGGGAAGGCTGATATTGTTTCTTTTCAGTCAGTTGACGAATCCGAGGTTGTGTCACTGACAATGCACATCTCATGTCGGGGTCCACATCCAATCGGTTCCGGCTCTTATTCTTGATTTGTAGAAGGGTGGAGAAACCAGACTCACATAAATAGGTAGTTGAAAAAGGCAAGAGTAGTCGAAGTGCAATCTCACTGACTTGGATATGACTGATGCATTGAACACCAGAATACATTCAGAGATTTTCTTCATAGAGATATTTGGCAGCAGAATCATGTTTGAGATCAAGGAACTCGTCCTGAACATCACTGGGAATGGTAGTAATATCAAGAGTGCCAGAGAATGGATTCATTACCAACTTCCCTTCTTCCTCCTCGAAGTCTGGGAAGTACCTATTAAGTTCACTTTCCAAGGATCTCAGATGCTGAGTGATTTCAGTTTTAAGTAATGGGTCAAGCAGACTATCTTCTTCATTCTCGTCAAGGACAGCTGAAAGGTTTTCAAACATGGCAACATTCCCGGCACCGACTTTCCTTTGCCAATTCTGGAGCTTGGCAAGAAATCCACGAAGACAATCCATCAGGTGAAATACATTTCTTTCCTTGCCCTGTAGCTTCAGATTCAACCTATTTAGCTGCTCAAATATATCTGCTAAATATGCAAGACGTGGCTCCCACAAAACCTCATTGAAGTGATTCAACAGATCATCTTTCCCTTGCATTTCCAGGAACAATTTAAGCTCCCCCCGAAGTTCAAACACTGGATTCACAACATTGCCCTTGGAAAGCCAGCGCACTTTGGAGTAAAAGAGGAGAGCTTCATGCTCCGAATCCATGTCTCTACAAAGGTTCTGGAAAAGGCGAGAGTTCAGAGCTCCAGCTTTTACAAAGTTGACGCATTTGACCACTGCCTCCAGGATCTTGCAAAGTTCATCAGGGAGGGTTTTCGACGCCAGTGCAAAACGATGGATCATACAATGAACCCCCTTGGCATTCGGAGCTACTTCCTTGACACGCTTCTGGAACCCTGATTTGATCCCAGCATCGCTGAAATGTACTTTCTACAGCAAGAACACGCCTCCTTTGACAAGCACTGCCCCAATTGAAATAAGAAGAAGAATAGCGAGTCACATCAATATTAGCACTAAAAAAAAAAAGCAGGAATACCTAAGTAGGGAATGAGCATGAAAAACAATGATACCAGCAACCAAGCGCTTTGTAGCTCTCCAATAGTTTCTGAACAATTTCTGTGTAATTACTTGCACGTGTATTTCCAAGAAAGTTCTTGACAACGTCTTTGAATGATAGCCAAGCATTCTTTTCAAGGTCTGACATAGTACCGTTGAAATGTTCATCTTTGATGAGCTGTCGAATTTGTGGACCATCAAACACACCGGCCTTGATTTTTTCAATTGACAGTCCAGGAAAGGCCAAGATGATGTACTTCAAACAGTCGCCATCAGTTGACAATGCTTTTACAAATTGTTTCATGAGACCTAGTTTTATGTGCAGAGGTGGGAATATTATTTTCTTCCTGTCAACAAGTGGCTCATGTACAATGTTAGGATCTCCAGGTTTAAGATCAGATCTCGGAGGCCAATTCGTCTGAACCCAATGCTTCTCTCGAGCTCTGCTATCCCACATACAGAGAAAGCAGGGATACTTTGTGTATCCACGTTGTTGACCAAGAAGGAAGGACACCATTTTAAGGTCAACACAGATGATCCAATTGTGTTTGTCATATTGCAATAACTCAATGACTCTCTTTACATCTCCATATTCTTCACGAAGACAGACCGAATGCCCAATAGGGACTGCGCCAAACAAATTGCCATTGTGTAGAAGGACACACTTACAGCTCACAAGTGGAATTTTGCTTATCTGGAGGGTAAGCTGTGGAGAAAAAACTTGACGTGCTAGAAAAAAACTGACTACAGATTTGGAATCAGCATGCCAATTTTAGTCTAAATAAGCTCAAAAATCTAACTCAACAATTTTTTTTCTTCAAATTGTTCCCCAGTGTAATTATGAGGTTCTCTTCTCTGGCATTTTATCCTTATATTAGGGTAGGCGAGAGGACGTCCTTTTACTTTTACTTTATCCACTATGCGCTCTTATTCCTTCCCTCATTACTTTCGCACCACTTTCTTTCCTCTTCGACTGACTTTCCCTTCCTTCCTATCCCTCGCCTCTCGCTTCCCTTGCCCCAGAGTCTCTATTTCCCTATTATGTAAACGCACTGCAGCCTCCCACCCATAATTTTGTCTTAAAAGGGAACATACTCACTGTGCCTGTATTCAACAAAGGTGACGGTCCAAGGGAGAGAAAGGGCACCGCGCTACTCCACCAAGAAAACATCTGGCTAGATATAATAACCTAGAAATATCAAAGAAATAAAAGAAGGTAACATCAATTCAGACCAGGGAAGATATCAAAAGGATGAAGCATAATTATGTGCTATAGCAACTTGTAATTAATAAACAATAATGAGGGGTGGAACAGGAGCTGGATAAAGAAACAAGGATGACGACGAGAACGAGATGGAAGTTATATATTTATTATATTCCAGGGACATGACGGTTTTTAATTAAATTTTTTTCTTACCTCAGAAGTTGTGAAATATTTTGCGTACCGCCTCTTTCTATTGAAAACCGCATTGCTAATACAAGTATTAGTTTATTTTTATGTTACAGAAACAATAATTCATGATAGAAATGACAGGAATGAATTTCTTTATAGTAGTAAATATTATCATTCTATTTATCCCACGGTTGGTACACCTCGATCCAGACGTCGGGTCCTCATGCCGATGGGGGCAATATCAGCCGTTCATGAAACTTATCAATCACGACGGTCAGTATCACGACGGTCGGGCGCCCCACTCATTATCGTGTACTCGATGGAAAATGTCCACTTCTTGCAACTGGGCCTTAGTCTTACAGCTATCATGACTCCATCGTGACCATCTTACGACCATCATGACACATACTTACAGGCAGCGTGACATTGTTGTGAGGCTATCGTGGTCTGTGTTTATCGTGGTCAAATTTCACGATAGCGTCAATAATCAAATTGGTGGCGCTATCGTGGTTCGATTATGGAATGTGTGAAGGGAGCTTAAAGCCGATACAGTGTGTCACGATAGCTCTAATAATATGCATAATGCGTCACGATAAACGCAAGCATGAGTCACGATAGAGCTAATAACGTGTCACGATTGTCCTAGGACGACGTGACGAATACCCTAAGAACACGGAGATTACGTCATGGAAGTGCTAAAGTAGGTCACGATAGACCAGTGGTTCTCACCTTTTTCACTCCATTCCCCCCTTCATGAATTCTCAACATTCGTGTGGCTCCCCTTCATTTTTCTCCCAAATCCCACCCCGCCAAAAAAGGTAAAAAAAAAAAAAAAAAAAAAAAATGTTGATGAAGAGAACACCCTTGCTTTATTACAAAGTTTACAGTCATAATTATCTTATATTTGATAGATTTCTGTGATATGCTTAACTTACATCCCTTGCCTACAAAAGACTAGCGGACACTAGCAAATTTGAATCTGGTTGGGAAAAAGTTCAATTAATCTCTGCATATTTTATCACACATCAGTGGGAAGGCTGATATTGTTTCTTTTCAGTCAGTTGACGAATCCGAGGTTGTGTCACTGACAATGCACATCTCATGTCGGGGTCCACATCCAATCGGTTCCGGCTCTTATTCTTGATTTGTAGAAGGGTGGAGAAACCAGACTCACATAAATAGGTAGTTGAAAAAGGCAAGAGTAGTCGAAGTGCAATCTCACTGACTTGGATATGACTGATGCATTGAACACCAGAATACATTCAGAGATTTTTCTTCATAGAGATATTTGGCAGCAGAATCATGTTTGAGATCAAGGAACTCGTCCTGAACATCACTGGGAATGGTAGTAATATCAAGAGTGCCAGAGAATGGATTCATTACCAACTTCCCTTCTTCCTCCTCGAAGTCTGGGAAGTACCTATTAAGTTCACTTTCCAAGGATCTCAGATGCTGAGTGATTTCAGTTTTAAGTAATGGGTCAAGCAGACTATCTTCTTCATTCTCGTCAAGGACAGCTGAAAGGTTTTCAAACATGGCAACATTCCCGGCACCGACTTTCCTTTGCCAATTCTGGAGCTTGGCAAGAAATCCACGAAGACAATCCATCAGGTGAAATACATTTCTTTCCTTGCCCTGTAGCTTCAGATTCAACCTATTTAGCTGCTCAAATATATCTGCTAAATATGCAAGACGTGGCTCCCACAAAACTTCATTGAAGTGATTCAACAGATCATCTTTCCCTTGCATTTCCAGGAACAATTTAAGCTCCCCCCCGAAGTTCAAACACTGGATTCACAACATTGCCCTTGGAAAGCCAGCGCACTTTGGAGTAAAAGAGGAGAGCTTCATGCTCCGAATCCATGTCTCTACAAAGGTTCTGGAAAAGGCGAGAGTTCAGAGCTCCAGCTTTTACAAAGTTGACGCATTTGACCACTGCCTCCAGGATCTTGCAAAGTTCATCAGGGAGGGTTTTCGACGCCAGTGCAAAACGATGGATCATACAATGAACCCCCTTGGCATTCGGAGCTACTTCCTTGACACGCTTCTGGAACCCTGATTTTGATCCCAGCATCGCTGAAATGTACTTTCTACAGCAAGAACACGCCTCCTTTGACAAGCACTGCCCCAATTGAAATAAGAAGAAGAATAGCGAGTCACATCAATATTAGCACTAAAAAAAAAAAGCAGGAATACCTAAGTAGGGAATGAGCATGAAAAACAATGATACCAAAAAATAAGAAATATTTCACACACGAAAAACAGCGACCGCATTTATAATTGTCGAACAAAATAAGTAACACAGTATATGGTTCAGAATCAATTATACCCACATGTTTACGTGATGATATCCCAGGCCACACTGAGATCATTCGATCGCCTCTCTCCCTGTCTCCCGGTGACTCACCCTCACTCACCGCCCGTGTCTCTCACCCGTCTCATACGCGTTCGTTCTCCGCGTTTTCTATCACACCTACACTGCACAAACAATTACAATTTCGCACACATACATACATACACACGTACACACACATTCGTAACAATATTATGTAACAAAATTTTATTGTCAACTTAATGATTAATCAATTAATTATTAAAACAAGAACATTTTCTTTGCCAGGACAGTGATGCAAGTTTTTTTTTTTATTCAGATTCCTAACATTATTTAGAAATGTATAATTTGCAACAGCCCACCATGGCCCCCTTAAATTCTTGCCATGGCCCCCAGGTTGAGAACCACTGCGATAGACCAACGAATGCCTGGCGAGACATTTTAGTATAGCTATTGACGCTATCGTGATACCTTCATGACACCGTCGTGGCACCATCGTGGTTATCGTAGCTCTATCGTGACAACAAAATTACCGTTAATTTTCCATTCGTGACGTAGCCTTACAGCTATCATGACTCCATCGTGACCATCTTCCGACCGTCATTGTGGGATATTATAAAAGTCCAAACCTTCGTCAGCATAAGGCTTTATTCAGCAAAAGATTGCAGCGGAGGTGCGAACCACAAAGACGCCAATAATCAACTGATTTACAAGGGTGTGCGAGCTCAAACTAAACATACGGAACGAACCAACGAAACAACAAAAACAATGAAACAATGAAACCTGGATGATTCATAACTATGAAGCTTCTGAATCACAACATTCTCTCCATGTTCTAAAGAATTAAAATATGTAAAGTTATACATATAATCATCCCAGTAATATTTAGTCATCCAAGTAGGGTCTCATTATTTATACATTATGAATAGGTTAGCCTATCGATGATGGGTTTCCTGGGTCTCGTCGATCGGCGAAGCGGCTCCTGCCCCCTGTGAGGCTCCACCTTCGTTTTATCCAATCCCCCGACATCTGGCTGAGCAGCTGCTTCAGGGCTGGATGGGGAACAGTCGCCGTCTATCTCAGGGATTTTCGGAGTTTTGAGTTTTTGACGGAGTCCTCAGTGCCATAAGTAGTAATCAGGTCATCAACTTGGTTCCCAGGAAGCCAGGGAGAGGTCTTGTGAGGAGTGGCCGGATCTTTAGGGGAAGGTGCAAAATCCCTGGTAGCAGAGGTGGGCACTTCCGCAAACACTTCCGCAAACCGCAACTTCCGCAAATTGCGAAAGTTCGAATTCGTTTGCGGATTTACGGAAGTGTAAATGTTTGTGAATTTGCGTTTGCGGAAGTACTTCCGCAAACGCAAATATGTCCGCAAACTCTCAATTTTGAACATGATTCCTGCGTGGCTACGCGCACCGTCCAGAGAACGCTGCTTGCCCACCAGTGACTCTCCCTTTTTGATCAAATGGATTTTTTGATGGCCCCAGCAATCCTGCACTCTGGGACTGAGAGTGCTGTGAAGTGTGGGGGAGGTGTATCCAGCTTCTTTCCTGTGAATACAGGAATGAGGCAAGGTGCGTCCTTGCCCCTTCACTATACAACAGTTGTATGGACTGAGTATTGGGCAAAGTTGTAGATCAAAGTGATTGTGAAGCATCCCTCGGCAAGATCACTGATCTTGTTTTTGCCGATGATGTAGTACAGTAATTTTGCGGAGTCGCTGGAGGTCCTGGAGATGGCTCTTAAAGTAATCGTCCAGACCCAAATTTTTTTTGCCGAATTATGTTGAGTGTACATTCAAAACACCTAATCCACCAAAAATAATTGATTTCCTGGCCTTATTTCCGTAAAAACACGACTTTTGTAAAAAGCGCACGAAAAAAAAAATCTTCCCTCCAACAGGGCTACGACTGTTATTGATGACGTCAGAACAGGGACGCCCGCAGACACTGTCTGACACCTGTCGGCAAATGTTATGATGAGCGATTGTACTTCGGTGTCAGACAGTGAATCTGTCGCTGTGACAGATCTAGAGAACGATGCTCAATCTGACACCGAAAGAAATGACGCTGGTCGCGTATACTATGAGGAAAACGAACCTCAGATTGTCATGGGATCCTATGTTTGAGCCCGAGTACGAGGTGGATGAACAGGTGTTAGCAGAGCCTGAGGTTCAGCAGGAGGACCTGGCACTTCTCCAAAACATGGATTGGTAAATAAGGTTAAACCATGTGTGTGTGGGAATCACAATGAAGGTACTTTCGAGAAAATCCTATGGTTAGTTTTGGAGCTACAGTCAAACGTCATTACTCGGAAACCACATACTAGCATTAACTACAGCATAGAGTTGGAAAATATGCGGGCGGGAAGGCAGAAAGTGTGACAGCCACACCACCACAGGGTCTCTCACCACAGGGCACGCCCACTCCACAACTGGTTTACTTGGTCTTGTTAAGAGGCAAAGCCTCACAGTCGTGGTGGTCCACCGCTGCTGCCAGTCCTGGCGTCCCTGTCTAACAGGGCCACCTGGTCTGGTATAGTGTTGGACTGAGTCACTGTCTTACGGGGGGGCGCCGTTTCTCAACACAACTGCTCGCCCCAACACACTATAGGCGTGTATCACCCTACATACGCCACTCAAACTTTTCTCGAAAGGCACAGCTGTCTTGCTGCACCCATAAAGGATGCATGCATGTGGCATATAGCAAAAAGAATCTATCAGAAACACCTAAATATCTTCAAGTACTATATTTATCTCTGTGTTTACGTGCCTCTCTGATCAGCGCGGGAAGATGAGCCTCCCTGATGGTACGTCACCGAGCCTGAGCCTGAGCGTCTGCAAACCTTGAGAGCGTTTTGAAAACTCGGGGAATTTGCAGATTTTGATTGCGGATTATTTAAAAACGGCTGACTGGATACAAAAAGTGACGACGTGTTGTTGATATACTCGTTAATGGCTATGATTTGATTGCATTAAATCAGGAAGGATGAAATGGTCTGGACGATTACTTTAAGGCGCTGCACGAGGAGGCAAAGCCTTTGGGGCTTGAGGTTTCCTGGCTTAAGACCAAGGTCCAGTTATTTGAAGGCTTACTAGATGAAACAGTTCAGTCTGTTCATGCGTGCGGCGAGGACATTGAGATCTTGGAAAGTTTTACATACCTTGGTTATGCGCAGTCTATAATGATGGCGGGTCACGTCAAGAAGTCTTACGGCGGATTGGCATAGCCCCCGGTTTTATGGACTCGTTCAGCACGAGTATTTGACTTTGTCGGTACCTGTGCAGGAGGACAAAGATCCGGATCTTCAAGTCTCTTGTAATCCCTGTTCTACTCTATCGTTGTGAGACATGGACACTAAATAGCGACTTGAATAGGCGAATCGATGCCTTTGGTAATAAGTGTCTTCGCAGAATCATGGGGTATCGCTGGGATGATGACGTGTCAAATCAGCGATTGCACCGTGAGACTGAATCGAGGCCTATTACGTGCATAGTCCGTCAGTGCCAACTTCGGCTATATGGGCATGTGGCACGTTTCTCTGAAACCGATCCTTCCCATCGAGTTGTTTCTGTAAGAGACAATCCGGCGTGGAGGAGGCCAATAGGGCGGCCACAAGGCTCGTGGCTGGGGCAGGTTGATGTTTCCCGTCGAGAGTTGTTTGGTATGGGAAGGGAGCCTGCATGGGGACTTGCGCGTGGTTTCCCCCGGGAGTGTCGTCGTAGGGTTGGCGAGGCAACGCTCTCCCCGGCGTATACCCCCAATGACTGATTGACAGCAATCCACCCCCTATTCAAGCTGTATGTGGTCCGTCTTCTTAACCCTGATAATGTAGATGCCGTGAACTCAAGACTGCTTTTCGAGGTCACGGAGCAGACTGTCTTGGATACCTCATAAGGCAACAGCCCAGATGAAGACGAAGAGGATGAATTTTTCAAGGTGAGACTTATTAATTTTATCAGGATCTACTGTATCTTCAGTTCATTTGTGACAGTTCATTACTCCAAGTCATTATATTAGCTGTGACGAAGACACAGCCACAAGCAGAACACGGGAAGGATCAGCATGGCGGCCGCGAGCGGGGTGTATATAAGGCGCGCCAAGCCACAGAGCTTCAGTCCTGGTCGCGGCGCCAAGCCCCCCAAAACTCCTCTCCTCATCCCTGGTCGCGACGCCAAGTCCCTCAGGCTTCCTCTCCTCATCCTCACCTCACTTTCCTTACTCCGGTTCAGACAGCCATCAGTCACCGTGAGAGCAACCTAACTCCCAACCCTACTCCGGTGTCGACGCTCACTCGTCACCGTGAGGGCAACCCAACTCCCAGCCCTACTCCGGTGTTGACGCCAGCTCGTCACCGTGAGAGCACCTCCACTCCCACTCCGTTATTCCCTACCTGTCCTCCCCGTCCTGTTCCTCTCTTCCACTATCTGCAGGAGGCCGTGGCGGATCCCCGTGCAGCTGGTAAAGGCGGGTGTTCCCTGCTTTACACACCCCGACTGGCCCACGCACGCCGTCAGTTAAAGGCGCTCCTGGCGGTGCCTTTACCTACCTCCCCCATCACGCCTTCACCGAGCCGCAGAGGCTTCGGTGGTGAGACCAACCGCGGTGAGACTCCTGGCCGCCTCTCCCGTTGGGCGTCCAGCCCACTGAAGACACCGCCGCGCCTAAAGCCACTTACACCGGGACGCTCAATCCCTGTCATGTTGGTGACTGAGGCCAACCGCGGTGAGACTCCTGGCCACCTCTCCTGTTGGGCACCCAGTCCCCAGGGGACACCAACGCGCACCAAGCCACCCACACCGGGACATTCGCTCCCTGTCCTGTTGGTGCCTGAGGAGGACTTGGGAGTATGGTGCCTAGCCGCTGCCAAGGGGCAGTGATATATATATTCTGTATGTACAAAAGGAAGTTGTAAAACCAAAGAGGAAATAAACACAAGCCGGAGATCCCAGTTTCTTTGGCCCTCGGAGAGAACCTGATATAGCCGCGTAACACTGGCGGCAGCGGTGGTCCTCCGACTGGCCACATACGAAGCACCATGGAGAAACAAAGTGAGGCCATCTGCCGGCAGCCGGGGGTTGCGTCCAAAGAGTAGCAAGTGTGGTGAATAACTCGTAGTGTCGCTGGGGGCAGCGTTCAATGTGGGTTGTATCGCGGGCAGGGCACTGGGCCAATCACCTGAAGAGTTGTCGGCGAGGCTGGCCCTAATGGCGTTGTTGATCGTGCGATGAACACGTTCACATATTCCGTTGCCCTGAGCATAGTACGGGCTAGTGTGAATTAGTTTATACCCAAACACTTCTCCCAAGTGTTCCCACAGGCGGCTGGTGAACTCTGGGCCGCGGTCGGAGAGGATGGCCCCGGGGATGCCAAATACGGAAATGACATTCTGCAGCAAGAGTTGAATAACCGTAGACACCTTGTGGTTGCTCGTAGGGACAGCAATAACGTACCGTGAGAAGCAATCAATAAAGGTCACTATATACTGCTTCTTGTCGTACATAGGTAGGGGTCCCATCACATCTACGGCTAGAAGCTCCCACGGTTGAGATGCAATTATGTGGCCTTTTACTTTCGCCTTTGGCCGGTAGTCAGTTCCTACTTGACAACCGCGGCACTGGGACGCGACTGCTTGGGCGAGGGTGGACGCGTTGTCAGTATATTACCGGGTCCTGAATAACGCCAACGTTTTCTTAAATCCTGGGTGTCCTCCTTGGGACGAATGGAGGGACGAGAGAAAACAGTGCGCCGCCTTAGGCCCCAGCATCACCTGCCCTTCATGGTTCATCACACGGCCGTCACATACACGCAGTCTTCCACGCCACTTCTTGGTCAGCCAGGAGGGCCATGTCCTGTATGCCGCGGCTTCCTGGAGTTGATGGTGTTCCTCTGCGACGTCGTCAGTCACGGCTGCCACGTGGAGTAATTGATCGATCTGAGGCTGGTCCATAGGCAACCTAGAGAGGCCGTCTGCGTGTCCCTGCAATTTTCCTGGCCGGTGTTTGATGGTGAAGTCGTATTCTTCTAGCTCGCTAGACCATCGGTGAAGAAGAGCGCTTTCCGTGGACATGGTTTTCAACCATGTAAGGCTGTAATGGTCGGTGAACACCTCGAAATGGTTGCTGAGTAGATAAGGACGGAAATGCCGAATACCCCAGACCACCCCTAAACATTCTTTCTTCGTTGTGCTGTAGCTCTTTTCCGAGGTGCTGAGGGTGCGGCTGGCACAGACAATTATCCTTTCCTTTCCGTACTGCCTCTGCGAAAGGACAGTACCCAGTCCCAAGTTGGATGCATCGGTATAAAGGGTAAAGGGCTGGGAGAAGTCTGGGTAGGCGACGATAGAGGACTGGGTGATGTGTTCTTTGAGGCTTCGGAATGCTTGCTCACAGTCGGCTGACCAGCTCCAGGTGACCCCCTTATCCAAGAGGCGATGGAGGGGTGCTGCTATATCAGCAAAGCCTTTGACAAATCTTCTGTAGTACGACGCCAAACCGAGGAAACTACGTAATTCACGAACGTTGGTAGGTGGTGGTATGTTGCCTATGGCCCTCAGCTTGTCACGGTCTGGCTGGATACCACGGCCACTCACCACATGGCCCAGAAATGGTACTTCCTCACGAGCTAGACAGCATTTGGATGGCTTGAGCTTGAGCCCAGCTCCTCGGATTCGTTCAAACACCCTCCCGAAGCCGCTGCAGATGAATGGTCCAGGTTGGAGCATATACGATGATGTCGTCCAAGTAAGCGAGACACGTTCTCCACGTCAGGCCCGCCAAGACAGCGTCCATCAGGCGGGAGAAAGACGCTGGGCCGTTGCAGACTCCGAAGGGGAGGACCTCAAACTCCCATAGTTGGCCGTCACCTGTGCAGAAGGCAGTCTTCTCCTTGTCCTTCCCACGAATAGGGATTTGCCAGTAGCCACTCTGTAGGTCTAGCGTGGAGAACCATCGGGAACCGTGAAGGGCCTCCAATGTGTCGTCAATACACGGGAGTGGTTGAGCGTCTTTCACTGTGACGGCATTCAGGTGCCGATAATCGACACAAAACCTTAGTGACCCGTCCTTTTTCTTCGCCAACACCACAGGGGACGACCAAGGACTTTTCGGTGGTCTGATAATCCCGTGCCGAGCCATGGAATCGACTTGAGAACGTTCCTCTTCTCGGCGTGCTGGTGGCTGTCGTCGGAATGGTTGCTTGATTGGCGGCCCTTATTTGTAGATGCGATGCTCCGCAAGACTAGTTAACCCGTTGTCGTCCTCTCCCTGAGCGAATATATCCCCATAGTCCATTAGGAGGTTTCTCAGGTCATAGGTTTGAGATGGCGTCAGACCGGTAGGAATAACTGGGAAGATCGTTGTGCCCGAGATGTTTGTTGGCGTGTCCGTAAGCTCCCCTGGATCTACTGAGCCAATCTCCCACCCTTTTTGCAATCGTACTGGCTCCGCAGTGTGATTGGCAATGGCGAAGACTGATGAGCCTCCATCCGATACAGTGGGTGCTGCCCTTAGCCCAGGGGGAAGCTTCGTGGTGGGAGAGAAGACAGTGATGTTGCTTAGAACGTCGTGATGCAGGAGTATTTGCCGCCGGCTGTTGGGCGGAAGGTCAATGTTCTGAGGAAGATATAAGATCCTGGGAGCAGTGTCACGATTTCCTTCAGGCTCTGCTGTACTTTCGTGAGCCAAAATGTTTACTCTGAGTGGTTTAAGGACGTCCATCCCGAGTATTCCGTCCACTCCCGATAAGCCCTTCAGGACAATAAGTGGACCCTGTAATACATTCTCGTCCCACTGCAGCTGAAGCCGTCTAGTCTCTCCAGCTACAGCCAACCTCGTCCCGTCGGCTCCTTGAACAGGTGACGTACATTGGAGAGTCCCCAAGTGATGCTTATGCTGGTTGTAGAAGGTGAAGGATAAGCAGCTGCGGCTGGCTCCCGTGTCAACCAAGACTAACGCCTTATTTCCTTGCACGGTGATGGGCACTGTGATGTTATTGGCATCAGGCCTTATGGGGTTCATCCAGTGCCCTACGGACGACCCCCGTTGGAGTTTAAAGGCCGGAATTTGTTGGTAGAGTTTCTGGTCTTGCGACACTCCCGTTGTAGGTGACCAATGTTGCCACAGTTCCAACACCTGAGTTCGTCCTTACTACGACGCTGTTCTGGTGTCCTGCGTCGCTCTCCTGTGTTGTCGTTCAACAGGTGGCGCTGAAGGGCGGCAATAGTGGATTCTAGCTGGTCAAGGCGAGAAGGTGCAGGTTGTTATGTGGCTGCCACGATAACTGGTGTTGGTGGAAGGGTTTTCATCAGCTGGTGATGACGTTCAGCTTCTTCCCAGGCCGCCTCCAGGGTTGTAGTTATTGTTCATAATACCTCTCGTTTTAGATTGAGGGGCAAGGCTTTCAAGAAGGCTTCCATAGCTTCCCGCTCGATGATGGGCTGCCCTGCTCCATTGAATGCACGGTTGGCCAGCTGTCGAGCCTGTCTTGCCAAAGCGCGCAGGCTCAGGTCCCCCTGTGTGCCATGCTGATTGACGTTTGGAAGTCTCTGAAGGATTTCTGTTACTGTGTTATTGCTGTGACCTGAAAAACCAAAACCGCCAGATTTCTCTCTAGCCGCTGGATGGTAATTTTTTCCGGCATCAGCTGATTGCCTTTTCAGGCCTGATTTCTTATTTTTGCTACTGAAATAATAGTTTTGGTGGTGTTAGATGCTTGTTCCGTTTTTCAAGACTACGTGAAGCATAAGTTCAACAAAATCAAGGTATAGGTTTACACGGTCATATCGCTAGAACCTGTAATAACTTTTTTTATTTTTTTTAACTGACTTAAGTGTATTCTGATTTCTTACAATGAAGAACATTTCGGTAGGCCCCTCCCCTGGGTGCGCCACTGCCTCCATACAAGCGCAAACGCCAGTCGTACACCCAAGCAAGATACACTGAGAAATGGGAGAGTGACAACAAATTTTAAGTTGGCTGATAAGTAAGTAAAGGCCCTCTGTATTTCCATTGCAAATTTGCAATTCTGACGGAAAAAAACCCGATAAAAAGGGCAACAGGGAATACAGCAAAAACAGATAAAAGTTTTAGGTGAATATAGGGAAATTTTGGCAGCTCGATCTGGCAGCATTGGTGTGTCAGATTCCCTTTGAGAGACTAGACGTACGCATGCGACCTCTCTCTGGTAAAATAATTTTCTCGAGTTTAGGATAGATTTTTTAAATTTAAAAATGTGATTTTCACAAATCATTCCTGGGCCATAGCCTTCACAATTCAACAAAATTGTATTTCACCGGATTTGCATGAAACATTGTTCATAGTGGCTTTTGTTCATGGTGATCACGATTCTGGTCTTCGTTTTCCGATATTTGCTTAAAAAAAGCCATTTTTGAGCCTTTGTAACCTTTTTTACTACCCCCGTAAATCTATTTTTGTACGCCCTTTCAAAAACAAACTATGCTTCTGTGAAAAAAATTATATAGAACATGAATTATTGTTTTCGGAAGATGTACAATTGGTATTGAGATCATGTTTACGTCTGTATGATAATAAAAACTTACTATTTTTTAGGCTGCTTATAATGGTAAAAATACTACCTTTATTGCTTTCCCTATTTTTACTATGTAACTATTAACCCTAGACCAAATATGCCATGGATACTTTTGTTAAGCTCAAAGAGGTGTACCCTAAGCAACTACCCGTTTCTTTTTTGCTTATACCGATCTGGAGATATATGTTTTTATATTTTGCGCAAGTTTTGGTGTTCAATTCCAGCAGTTTATTGATGCATCACATCTATCTTTTATCCGTCAAACTTTTTGTTTATATTTGATCGAGAGCATATCTGCAGGAATCGTATGCTACTTTGAAGCATGCTCATTTCTTATTCGCAAGAGTTTTACGCAATGTATGACTCCGCCCCCTTGATTTCAGGAATATTTTTTTCGGATATCCCCTAAAAACCACTTGATGCGGTCATTTGTCTATGGAATTTTAATCTGCTTACACCACAGGGAAGCCGGGTTGAAATCGGGATTTATTTCCATCAAAAAACGTTTTCTCGAAAAAAATCCGGTTCTCGAGATAATGGGGAAACATTGCTTTTCCCAATTTTTCCGCAGCCTCGTATGATACACCACGGCTAACGTTATTTTTTCTTAGGGAACAAAGACGCTTCAGTCTGTCACAGTCCAAAGACGATATACTAAAGAAAGACGGGAAATATTCCTATCCAACATAACAAATAAGTGTAGCCAGAAAGATGCCAGATAGCACCGATTCTTGTGTTTAGTCTAGAGCGCCATCTATTGAGTGGACGAAAAACTACCGATCAGTGGTTCCAGATATTGCTAGCCTTTAATTTCTATTATTTCAGGGAAAAATTAGATATTTAAGTGAAATTAGTGTCCTATATGTATAACCAGGCACACAGTACAACGTAGTGTAGTGTCGTGGTCAGGGAAACGGTAGTAGCGGTAATATTTCGGTGGAGGAGCAGGAGCATACACGTCTTGCCACCACCCCCGGTAGCTCAAAGAGTGGAGTCGTGGACGTTAGGGTGGGCGAGAACCGGTTCTGGAACCGGTTCCGACGGTTCCGCCACGACTGGCTGGGGAACCCGGGTTCCGATTCTGGAACCGGTTCCATCTTAACGGTTCCTCAGTAATCTACATGACTTGACGGTAGTATCAGTGGGTACCCCGAAAATTTTAAAAGTGGGGGGCCAAACAAAACAAAACGGTTATATAAAAGTCGTGTTTTCACGGAAATAAGGCGAAGAATTTTTTTTTTTTTGTGTGGATTAGGTAGGTAGGTATTTTGAATGAAAATTCAACATACTTATGCAAAGAAAAAAGAGTCTGGGACGAATACTTTAATATAACTAAGTTATATACTGGCAAGGTAAAAAAAAATCGTTTAAAAATTGTTTTTTTGTTCGATGAATATATTTATTTTTTATTATTTTCTTTGCAAAAGGGGGGGGGGCATGGCTGCATGCCCCCCCCCCCCCCCCTATGCCATGCCATGAAATGTGGACAACTGGTAGAGACGAAATGTGGACAACTGGTAGAGACGAAATGTGAACAACTGGTAGAGACGAAATGTGAACAACTGGTAGAGACGAAATGTGGACAACGTGAACGGCACAGGTGTTGTGTAACTTGGATACTTTTCTCAGTTAAATGAAGCTTGTAATTTGTATTTGTAATATGACTCATAGGCAGTGGCATACCGCAAAGACTAAATTATAATATAAATTTAAATTTTTATATATATATATTATAATATATTATATATATATATATATTATATATATATATATATTTTTTTTATATATTATATAAATATATATTATATAAATATATATTATATATCTATAATAATATAAGCGAAAGTCTGTCTGTCCCGCTGTCTGTCTGTCTGTCTGTCTGTCTGTCCGCGATAGGTGCCGCCCCCCGTGGCGGAATCCCATCATATGTCACAGTTTGGGGAAGCTCGAAAAGGGGAAGGTTTTAAGCCAAATTATGAGATGATCCCATCACTTTTTTTTCTTTTTTTTTTTAGCAGCCTATTAGCGAAAATTGTGAAAAAAAAATGTGGGTTGCGAGAATTGAGGAAACCTTTATGTAGGGTGATGGGGGAATGGGTGAGTGATTGGGTGGGGTGAGGGTAATGGGTGTGGGGTGATGGGTGAGTGAAAAAGGGTGGGGGGTGATGGGTGGGGGTGCTGGGTGATGGGTGAGGGAATAGGTGGGGGGTGATGGGTAATGGGTGAGTGAATGGGTGTGTGGTAATGGGTGATGGGTGAGTGAATGGGTAGGGGGTGATGGGTAATGGGTGATGTGAATGGGTGGGGAATACATACATTTCTACATCCATGATTTCAGGAAAGTAGAGGGGCTATTGGAGATCTGGTTTGGTGGGCCTTTGGCACCAAACACAGGTGGGCCGAAGGCCCACCAATAGCCCTATGGGTGAGTGAATGGGGGGGGTGATGGGTATGGGGAGTGAATGGGTTGGGTGATGTGAATGGGTGGTGTTAATACATACATTTCTACATCATGATTTCAGGAAAGTAGAAGGGGCTATCTGGAGAATCTGTGTTGGTGGGCCCCAACGGCTTTGCGCTTTGGTAGTTATCTCTACGGCTTTGCGGCTAGTTATATATAAATAAATAAATAAATATATATATATATATATATATATATATATATATATATTATATATATATATATATATATATATATATATATATATATATATATATATATATATATATATATATATTATATATATATATATAATATAATATATATATATATATATATAGTATATATATATATAATAAAATTATATATATATATATATATATATATATTATATATTATATTTCATATATATATATATAATACTATATGTATATATATATATTATTATTATTTTTTTTTTCTAATTTAATTTTTTTTTTTATATTTATATATGTACTTATTTATTTATATATATATTTATTGATTTTTTTTATTTACTGATTTTTTTATTTTTTTTTATTTTATTTATATATATATTTTTATTTAAGTTTTTTTATTTTTTTATTGCTATATTTTTTATTATTATATTATTATTTTTAATTACCGGAACCGGTTCCGGACCGGTTCCAACGATTCCAAGAGTCTATGGAAACCGGAACCTGCGGTTCCAAAATTAACGGTTCCTGCCCAGCCCTAGTGGACGTCCGAGTTGATTCAAAGATGTAAAATTGTAAACAACCACGCGAGATGATGATTGCACAGGAGGTACTGACTACTGATTTTGCAACGGCACCACCTAAAGTATTTAATTACGGAATTTATTTAATTTCTGCCCACAATATAGTTCCTTAATTGGTGTCTATTTTGACATATCTGAAAAGATCCACTGATTTTGTTCCAATTTGTTTTACGTAAATTAAGAAATTCCAAATGACTGTTTTGGTTTCCTTTACATGGTGTTGTAACATCAACGACTTCATCCGTATATGTTGATTTCCAAGCAATGCAGTAAAACATGTTCCTTAATTAATCTATATATCTGCATTGTACAATTCTCTCCCAAGACTGATAAATTGGGAGTTGGCCAAATAAGGATGTCTTCTTCCAATTTGTAAGTCCCACACTGTCGGGAACTCGGTGGGTGATCAACACGGCAGTGGAAGCAGTAGGGGGTTGACGTACAGTCAGCTGTGGCATGGGCACCCAACGCCGAGCATCGACCACAGCGAGGAGGGGATTTACAAAATTTTTTGCCGTGCCCAAAGCTGTAGCACTCATAGCACTGCATAGGGCGGTCGATAAAGGCTTTTATTTTTAGAGACTGGGGGCCGATCCTGATGGAATCGGGGAGACTTGATCCATAGAAAGTTATAATGATCATGTTTTTGCTTCCTCTGGCCTTATAGACCTGTTGAACTTTTTCCGGGCACATGTTTAGTATTTCTGCCTCCGAAAACTCAAAAAGGTCGTAGTTTTTAGACTACGCCTTTTTTGGTAATTTAACTTTGGAAAGAGTTTGATGGTATCGAAAAAAGCTGTCTTCGGTGATGGGCATTTTGGAAAAAGATCCCAGCCCGAGTTAAGGTCCTTTGGGTCGGGTTAGAACCCCCCCATACCTTTTTCAAAGGGGGCCCCTTCCGGGATCATTCCAATTTCTTTTCTAAGACCCCGCGGCCCCCCCCAAAAAAAGTTGCCACCCCCTTTTAATTTCGCACCCTACCAAGTAGGGGGAAGGGCCCTTTGGGGGACAGGGGAAAATAGAGTAGTAAAAGGTTTTTCAAAAGGTTTGGGGATGTAGTCATAGGCCGTCTCCAACGTTACAGAGCCCAATGAAAATTTGGGGTCTGTAAGTCTCGCTCCAATTTTCCCTCTTTTTGGCTTCCCTAAGAGAGGATCATCATCCCGCTTTTCAGCCAAAAATTTTTGGGAGCACCTATTTGATTGGTCCCCTTGTCATCATAAATAAGACGGAATTTCGGGGGACCCACCATAAGCCTTGAAAATTAAAGTTTAAAGCCCCTGTTTGACAAGGCCTTGGCCCCGTTTGGGCAGAAGCAGGTGTCCAAAGTAGAAGTGCCCCCAGGGCCAGGCTTTGCTCCCCAATCCCCCCCTGCCGTCCCTTGATGCCGGGGGCCGCCAGACCCCGGGGGGTGAGGAAAGGGAAGGGGCCCGGGCCCCGCTTCGGGCCCCGTCGGGCTGGAAAGGGGCCCCGAAATGGCAATGTGAGAGGTTCAATTTGGGGGGAAATCGAGGGCAAGCGGGGCGTTTGGGAGAGAGGGGGCCGGGGTAATACTTTAGTTTTATAAAAAAACAAAAATTTTTTTTCTCTTTCCCCCCAACCCCCCCCCCACCACGGAGACCCAAAAGAGGGGAAGCTTTTCTGTTGGGGAAAAACCCAACCCCAAAGCTCCAGGGGTTTGCCCGGGAAGGGATACGCTTTGGTTGGGGCCTTTGTGGGGTGGTGGCCCCGCCCCGGCCCCAGATGCGGTTTGCCCCAAGGGGAAAACCCCCGCCCCTTTCCCCGCCAAAGCCAAAAGACCAGCCCATTGATCCAGCCCGGGGGGCCCCACTGGGGCCTCCCGTCTTACCCCAACCCCCCTACAAAGGGAGCTTTTTGCCCACCGAAGGGGAATAAAAAACCCGCCCCGCGGTGGACTCAAAATTCCAGAATAGAGGGGGGTGTGGGGAATATAAAAGGATGCCACGCACGGGAAACACGTGGGGAGCGGGGGGGTGAAGTATAAAAGGAAGGAAAAAGGTTTAGACGGAAGAGAAGGGTCTCACGGGCCCAGAATCGCCCCCAAAAAAGGAGAGAAGGCGGGGGGAAGCATAAAGGCGACATCACCCGGGAAGGCCTTCCCCCTCCCCCGTGACGAAGGAGGGAGCGCTTGGTCCCCCGAGGCCGACGGCCCCCTAACCCAAAAAAATGGGAGGCAGGCCCCCCCCCAGAGTAGGGGCCCGGGACCACGCTTCAAAACCCCCCCACAAAGACAAGGTGACTCCCCACGCGGGGGGGGGGTAGCCCAAAAAAGTGGAGTCGGGACGTTTCCGAAATGATTTAAAGATGTAAAAATTTTAAACAAACCACGCGAGATTATGATTGCCCCAGGCCCCCGGTACTGAAAATACTGATTTTTCAACGGCACCACCTAAAGTTTTAATTACGGGGAATTTTATTTAATTTCTGCCAAAAATATAGTTTCCCTTTAAATTTTGGGGTTTCTGAAATATTGAAAAGATCCACTGGGGTTTTGCTGTTCCCCCTTTTTTTTTACGTAAAATTTAAAAAATTCCAAAAGACTGTTTTAGTTTCCCTTTTTCATGGTGTTGTAAAAATCAAAAAGATTTCATCCCCTTTTATGTTTATTTCCAGGCAAAGCCCAGGAAAACATGGTTTCCTTTTAATTTAAAATCGGCCCCTTGTACCCAAAATTTACACTTCGTTGTCTTTTTGAATGTCATAGCCAATTTTACGCTAACGCCCTCAAACTAGTGGAAAAAAAAAACTAAAGAGTAAACCCGTTAGCCCTTTTCTACACCTTAAAATTTTTAAGCTTTTAGTCTTTTTTTTAAGGCCTTTTCCCCGCGGGGGTTTTTGGTTTGCAACCGGAAAATTTTCGGTTTCAAACCCGGGCAAAAAACAACAAAAAAAGTTTTCGGGTCGGCCAAAATCTTCCCCGGATGGTTGGACAGGGATCGAAATTTGAAAACAACCCCAAATTTTTTCCCGGGTTTCAACCAGGGAACCCCGCAGGAAAAAAGCCTTTAGTATACACTTTGTCACAGGGCTGCCCCGGGTTTCAGGGAAATTTAGGTCCTACAGTTAAAAAAAAAAACATTGAAAAATTTTACCAAAATGTAAGGACATTCGAAAATAAGGAAATATTTTAAACGTTTGTGTATATATCTCAAATTGAAGAGAGAGAGAGATTCCGTCAATCCTGAAATAAACAGTACGTTTTTTCGTCCGGTTTTCTTTCAAAAAGTGTCGGACGCCCCGGGGCGTATTTAGGCTGGGCATTGGGGGGGGTAGCCCCCCCAAAAGTTTTATGAATAGCCCCGGATCTCACATAAACCCTTTTGATCTATTTTTTTTTATTATTATATTTTTTTTCCTCACAAAAAAAAAGAAAACTCTTTACTACGGTCAAAATAAAATTTTAGTAAAAAACAATATTTGGGTTGATGTTTCTTAGCGGATGGGAAAGGCACCCTTTATGAAACAGGGGTCCCAGTGCAGGAATCGAGGTGGGAAGAGAAAGAGGAGAGGAGGCCCCCAAAAAAACTTTTTGGATAGGGAAGAAGGGAAAAAAATATCAGATGGACAAGACACAGGAGTAACAGAAAATGCCAATTTTTTTGAAGGTTGCATTATTTTGAAAATGCATTTTTTTAAATACATTTTTTTAGTGCATTTATTTTGAAGTAAATTTTTTTTGAAGTGTATTTTTTCGAAGGGCATTTTTTTTGAATTGCTTTTTTTTGAATTGCAAATTTTTTCCAAAGAATTTTTTTCGGAATTGCATTTTTGGTGTCTTTGGCCAGTCCTTTTTAATGGAAAAAAATAATTTAAAAAGAACCGAGGTTGGGGGTCAGATTGCAGTAAAAGGAACCCAAAACCTTGGAAAAATACAATCTATATGACGCCCCTTTATCACGCCCAAAACCCCTCTATTTCTTAGGGTTTAACTCCCACTGGAAATTTAAAAATTTAAAAAAATAAAAGAAATTGAACCCCCCAAATCAGGGTTTGGTTTTTAATTTTATTTTCATTTCACGTTTCAAAGTTAAAACCCAACCAAAAAATTTCCGGAACCCTTTTGGTTTGAGCCCCAGTGTCTCACATCCTTTAATTTTTTATATCATAAAATTTAAAAAAAAATTATCCAGTAACATTTTTTAAAATCTCTTGGCCAGGGGGAAGCCCCCAATGTTTTTAAGATCCTAATAAAACGCCCCTGCCCCGGGTACAGTACGTGTTAAGAGGCCTATCTCAGAATTCCCCCTGAGTTTAAATTTTCAGTTCCCCCAAATTACCAAAAGCTGAAAAGCGTTTGGAAGTCTCTGAAAGGGTTTTTGACTGTGTTATTTTCCTGTGACCGAAAAAAAAAAGGGAGATTTTCCCCTAGCCGCCCGGATGGTAAATTTTTTTCCGGCATCGGCCCCCCCTTGCCTTTTTTGGGCCCGGGGTTTTTTATTTTTGCTAATGAAATAATAGTTTTGGTAGGGTTAGATGCTTGTTCCCCCTTTTTTTAAGGGTAAAGTGAAAAACCCAAAATTAAAAAAAATCAAAAGGTTTTTAGGTTTTCACGGCATATCGCTAGAACCCGTAAAAAATTTTTTTTTTTTTTAATGACTTAAATGTATTTTGGGTTCTTTCAATGAAGAACATTTCCCGGGAGGCCCCTCCCCTGGGTGCGGCCCCCTGCCCCCATACAAGCGCAAACCCCCAGTCTCACCCAAGCAAAATTTTACTGAAAATGGGGCGTGAAAAACAAAAAATTTTTTGTTGGCCCCGATAAGGGGAAATAAAGGCCCTTGTATTTTCCCTTGCCCAAATTTTCAAATTTTGACCGGGAAAAAACCGACATAAAGGCAACAGGGGAATTAAAACAAACAGAAAAAATGTTTTTGGTGAATTAAAAAAAAGGGGAATTTGGGCCCCATGGTTTGTGTTAAAATTTCCCCCTTTAGAGACTAGACGTTTCGCGGCGAAACCCCTCTCTTTTGGGAAAATAATTTTCCGAGTAAGGATAGATTTAATTTTAAATTAAAAAGGAAATTTTCAAAATCATCCTGGGGCCCAACCTCACAATTTTCCCCCAAAATTTTAAATTACCCGGGTTTTCAAAGAAACGTTCTTTATAGTGGGTTTTTGTTCATGGTGATCACGTTTCCCGGTCTTGTTTTTTTCCGAAAATTGCTTTTAAAAAGCATTTTTGAGCCCTTTTTAACCTTTTTTACTAAACCCCCCCAAATCTATATTTTTACGCCCTTTTAAAAAAAAATAGCCCTTTTGTGACAAAATTTTAAAGAACATGAATTATTGTTCCCTTTGGAAGATGTACAATTTGGTTTTTGAAAATCATGTTTACGTCGGGTTTATAAAAAAAACTTCTAAATTTTTTAAAGGCCCGCTTTAAAAGGTTAAAAAAACTACCTTTATTGCGTTTCCATATTTTTACTAGGAAAACTATTAAACCCCAGAACCCAAAAATGCCCCCTGGATACCCTTTTTTTTAAGCTCAAAAAGGTTACCCTTTAAACCCAATATCCGTTTTTTTTTGGTTTATACCCATCCCGGAGATATAAGTTTTTTAAAATTTTTTGGGAAATTTGTGGTGTTCCAATTTCCCCGCAGATTTTTGATTTTCATCACATCTTTTTCTTTATCCGTCAAACTTTTTGTTTTTTTTCTTTTATCGAGAGCATATTGCAGGGAATCCCCTATGCCCCACTTTGAAGCATGCTCATTTTAACCAAGAGTTATTTCGCCCCTGGATGACTCCTTCCCCTTTGATTTCAGGAATATTTTTTTCGGATATGCCCTAAAAAACACTTGATGCGGAAATTTTCTATGGAAAATTTTTAAAAATTGCTCAAACAGGGAAAACCTGCTTTAAATCGGGATTTATTTACCAAACAATAAAGTTTTTTTGAAAAAAAAAACGGTTCCGAAGATAATAGGGAAACAATTTCTTTTCCCCAATTTTTGCAAACCCCGTAAATGATACTATCCACGGTACGTTATTTTTCGAGGCCCAAAACCCTTCAGTCGTCACATTCAAAGACGGGTTTTACCCAAAAAAAAGAAGGGAAAATAAACCTATCCAACCCTAACCAAAAAAAGTGTAGCCAGAAAGATGCCAGATAGACCCCAATTTGTGTCTTAGTCCCCAAACGCCCATCTATTTAGTTGGACGGAAAAATTTCCGATCAGTGGTTCCCGATTTGTAGGCCCTTTTTAAATTTTTATTATTTTAGGGGAAAAAATTAAAAATAAAAAGTGAAATTAGTGTCCTAAAATGTATAACCAGGGGACACAAGGGACAACGTTTGGGTAGTGTTTTGGGTCAGGAAGCCGGTTTGTGCGGAATTATTTTCCCCCGGGGGAGGAGCAGCAGATTTCACGTTTTTGCCACCACCACGGGTTTTCCAAAAGTGGGGTTTGTGGACGTTTCCCAGTTTATTCAAAAATGAAAATTGTAAAAAAACCCCGCGAGATGATGATTGCCCCAAGGGGAGGTATGATATGATTTTTCCCAAGGGGCCCCCACCCAAAAAATTTAATTTCGGAAATTTAAATTTTTTTTTTTGCCCCCCCAATAAAAGTCCTTAATGGTGTCTATTTTTAATACTGAAAAGTTTCCCCGGGTTTTGGGTTTCCCTTTGTTTTTAAATAAAATTTAAAAAATTCCAAAAAAGACCTGTTTTTGGTTTTTCCTTTACATGGTGTTGTAACATCAACGACTTCATCCGTATATGTTGATTTCCAAGCAATGCAGTAAAACATGTTCCTTAATTAATCTATATATCTGCATTGTACAATTCACACTTCGTGTCTTTAGAATAGTCATAGCCAGTGGCGTCACCAGGAAAAAAAATTTGGGGGGGCTTTAGCCCCGGGGTGATGATGGGCGAGCGCAGCGAGCCTATCCAGCTGGGGGGTCGGGGGGTAATTTTGAAAATTAATCAGTTCCAGGGTAATTTTGAGGCCCAAAAAAGAGAAGAAAGTGGAATTCAGCTTCAATTACATGACGCATAAATTAATAGAGTTATACCATATTAACTAAATACCATATAAATTTAATAACCCAATGCAGGGACCAGCTTGGTTTGGAAGAGGTAACGGAGGTTCTATAGAGTATCTCTATAATAGAATATACTTAGTAATTTCAAGGTTTGTTAGCAAACATATTTCAACATTTAAATGAAACATCAAACCAATTTTTCTGTAAAAGTGTGAAAAATAAGGTTTTGCTCTGGCATGGAAAATTGGATAAATATTCCTTTTTATTGTTTTTGGGTAGCAGGCTACTAGCAGCAATTTTGGGGGGGCTGAGTCCTTGTCTTGGGGGGGCTAAGTCCCCCTTAGCCCCCCCACGGTGACGCCACTGCTCTTGTAGCTTCCTTATTTTCTTATGTTCTTATGTTCTTATGTTCTAGGTGTCAATGGTGTAAGAATAAGTGTTTAAATAGTGAAAGGTCCATTATAAGGTGTCAATGGTGCAAGAATAAGTGTTTAAATGGTGAAATAAGACGTGGAAAGCGTGGAAAGAGACGAAAATTAGTGGTCAGGGGTACTGCTCGGGCCAAGGGCCAAGAATAATGTTATGACTAGCACTCCCATATAGTCCAATCAATTTAGCGCGTTTTTACCCCTAACCCACCACAAATTGCAATAGAAACAAAACAATATTTTTATGAAACCTGTTGATCCCCTGAACAAATATATGAAATTATACTCAATTCTAATGAGTGGATCAATTATTTTTTTCAGATTGAACGAGAGCCGTGAACGAGAGGTGGAGTGACGCTTTTAGTGAGAAATTGGATCGGTGTGCAGAGGACAGTTCAACGCTGCGGTCATTGTGAATGTAAGGAGTATTATATTTAATGTAGGATTGTTTAAGGTTTTATTTTTATTTAAAGTTTTAACAAAAAAAAATTCTGTAACATTTTTTAACATTAAATTTTCAACAAATTTTTTTTTTAACATTTCAATTTTTTTTTAACATTTCATTAGTCCCAAATTTTGGGGGCCGTTAACCACTTACCCGGTTAACTTAAAAACTTGGAGAGTATACGCTGCGGTCATTGTGAATGTTAGGAGTATTATATTTAATGTAGGATTGTTTAAGGTTTTATTTTTATTTAAAGTTTTAACAATTTTTTTTTTTTCTTACATTTTTTAACATTAAATTTAATTTTTTTTTTTTTTTTAACATTTCTATTTTTTTTTAACATTTCATTAGTACCAATTTGGGCCGTTAACCACTTACCCGATTAACTTAAAAAACTTGGAGAGTATACTGTATTTGTATTTTGTATGAACATGTATATGAACACGTACATTTATAGTCGGAAAACAGAGGGAACAAATGTAATCCTAAGTTTCCTCTCTTTTCAGCAACATGGGTGACTGCGTCTTCTGTAAGAACCCCTCTCCTGTGATCAACCAGTACACTGACGGATAAAGGTTGTACAGGATCAAAGAAGCTGGAAGTGAGCGTGGTGAAGAAGTCCAAGTCCATCCAGGACAGGCATTTTCATACAGATTGCCGGAGGGTGTTCTGTAATGTGAGAGACATTGAACTTTCTCTGAAGCGAAAACATGTTTTCGTCTGATGCAGACAAAGGGAGGTGCCTTCGTTCTTTGGATTCAGCGTTTGACTACCGAACTCAGTGTCTTTTCTGTGGTAATCCTGACAAGTACCAGGGGAGGAAAAGGATCATATGTTGATCCATGTTAAGACATTCGACTTCCAAAATCATGTGTCGACTGCCTGTGAAATCGATTAGACAATTGGTCAGATACAGTGAGGAGCAGAATTGCAGTTGTTGGCGATCTACACGCAGCAGATGCGGTATACCATAACGTGTGCAGTACTAACTTTCGTACAAAGAAACAGTTACCACTCAAATTCCAATCGGAAGAGGCGTCTTCATCCAAAAAGCAGAAGTTGGGTCGACCTAAGGACCAAACCCAGACATGAAGCGTTCCTGAAGGTGGCAAAGTACCTAGAAGGAAATGATGAGGAACTAACCACAATTAGTGATTTAATTGGGAAAATGGAGGACTTCCTAGTAGACACTGGCTGTGATGCATATGGTTTTTCATACATGAAGGATAACCTTCTCAATCAATTTGGTGATAAGATCATAATTGCAGACATGAATGGAAACCAAATGTTGTGACATTTAGGGGTGTGGCATCGTCGATTCTTCAGGCCTTCTATCGTCAACAAAAGGAAAGTGATCCTGAAGCAGAAAAGTTGCGCCTGATCAAGACAGCCGCTGATCTCATTAAAAGTGACATAAAACAGGTATCTAAAATTAGGAACATTTACCCGACTACTATCGACATTTCCACTGTAAATGCTGCAACCAAGTTCCTACCAGAAGTCACTAAAGCTCTTGCTGGAAATGCTCTTTGTGGGGAAAGGAAAAGACTTAAAAATCTGCTCACTCGGACAGGCGATCATGCAAGCCACGAGGCCTAGGATCCTTCAAGCTCCACTGTCAGCATCAGTAGACGTTTTCGATGCTGCTGATGATGGTGACCATGGAAGAGATGAAGTGACGTGTTAAATATTGTGAACGGACCTAAGTTCATTGTGTACACATAGTTTTGGTAGTGTATCCCAACATTCCCCTATATAATATAAGACCTTGTGTTTGTAATTGTAATTATCTATATATGTATATGCCTACCTATCTAACTATATTTCTTGACTCACTATTAACTAATTAAGTACTAGAAATTACGAACTTTATTCAGCTCAAAGAATATTTTTTTCACGAAATTCCCAGACTCACATCAGCTCAAATTTAATACCCGGTATCACCTTTACGGGTAATGTCAGTTTCCTGAAGAAGACTAGCAATACATTTTTGGTGAGGGGCTATATATAAATCAAGTTTTATTGCTGCATTTCACAGCTAGGGGGGATCAGTAATAATGGGTTTAAATGATAAGCGTCACATTTTAAGTATAAATTTAATCCCATATTTTTTGATGTGCAAAAAATGATAGGCATAATATTTTGTTCATTATTGCATGTGACAGTTGTCATTTGCCATAACCAGGCCACAACTGGTTAAATAAATAATTAAAGTTGTTTTGTTGTATTATTAAGAGTGATATTGTCGTATATTTAATTTCCAATTATTGCGGTAGTCCGAAAAAGTAACCAAACGCAAATGACCTGAAAAACCATGTTCCACTCAAAATATTTAAGTATAATCTTGGGCAGATATTCAGTAGGCATCAAGGTTTCAGAAAAATATAACTTCGTTTCTATTGCAATTTGTGGTGGGTCCATTCATATTTTGACTGGACTAATACAGTAGACAGGCAAGCAGAAGTTCCAAAACATGTATGGTCAATGTTGTTTCTTCAAGGTGTCTAAATAGGCTTTTTCTTAATGGAAGTCATTCTAGATACATGGTAGGACAGGAAAAAAGGAGAGAAAAAAAAACTACCTCCCCAAAGTCAGTTATCAAATGATGCTGGCCAGTACAGGATAGGATCATGTGGCTGCTTTATCAGAGCTTCATTTCTAAAAGCATATTTGGATTTTTAATAGATGTTCTCACTTCTACTGTAATCTTTAAGTTTTAAGACCCACTCAACGGCACTGGACGGGACTCTTGGTTTCAGGTCCACTGGCTCGAGACAGCACCTGGGGAAGACGTGAGCTTCTTTCTCAGTGTCACAGGATGGACGCATGACACAGTGGCACCTGAGAGACGCCTGCCGCCTCGCCTACACTGAGGTGTTTGAGCCAACACTTGCCGCACCCCCCTGCCTTTGAAGGTGACACAATACATCACTTAGTTTTAGTTTTTAGGTAGTTAGTGCGGAGTCAATAGGGAGTTTTAAAAGGAGGTTAGACAGTGTTATGGATGGGGATGAAAGGTGGATGTAGGTAGTATTTAGTATTAGGAACTACCACGTGTAGATCTCCCAGCCTCTTGTAGCTTCCTTATTTTCTTATGTACAATCCTGAGTGACAGGTGTGACTATTTTGTAGATATAAAACCTTCACATATCAGGTGCTGTCTGATACATATTCTGCCTTTCTTGAAGGGTAAGGCCCACTGGGTGACTGGGAACACCTTGCCAAGCTCATCACTTTTTTTTTAATTGTCATAGCCTTGCTGAAGCACTTTGAAGTTGTCATTTTCAATGTTCCAAGTTTGATACAGATATTGCTTGCTCTCTGCAAGTTGGAAGTTCAAAGCATGATAACTTCAGTGACAGGTTTTCTCATTCTTCTACGTGTCTAATCTATTCTTAAATTCAATTTGTTTCCCAGGTGTGATCACGTGCCTGGCAGTGCGGCCTGACGGGGTGGGCATCGAGCTGCTGGGCCTCGAGTCTGGGGCCGTGTTCCACTGCTCCACCGTGTGTGCCAGCCACTCGCTCTTCCACTACCCGGCCCACTCCTCCATGGTGCGCGGCCTGGCATGGAACACCCACCGCTCTGACATCTTTCTTTCCTGCTCACTGGATTGGTCCATCAAAGTCTGGTTCCAGCACTCCACGTAAGGCTCTCTGCAACTTTTTTCATGTGACAGTAATCTATGACAACAGTTTGCTATGCCAACTGTTGACTCCTCTGATGTCATGGCATTTCAGAGTGCCACTCGTGGTCTTGGACGTAGGAGGAGCGGTGGCAGGGCTGACATGGTCACCCTACAACAGCAGTGTTCTCGTGGCAATAACAGATGAATGCCGGGCCTGTGTATTTGACCTGTCAGTGAGAGTGTGCAAACCACTGTGCGTGCAGGCCATGGCCCAGCGCCGGCCCCTCACTGCACTCTGCATCACCTTCAGTCCCTTCTACCCTATCATCTTCATTGGTGGAGAAAAGTAAGTGTTGCAGGAACTCATATGAACACCCCTCCCCTCTGGACACACGCACACACACACATAGGCTGACCCTTTTTGATCCCAAACTATCATTGTTACTGCAAAGGTAGAAAATACATGTGGAAATAAATACTAAACATGAACATTCAAAATAAGCTATAGATATGAAAGACCCATTTTGAGTTTAACAATGAAATGGTAACCTGTCACATCCCAGAGTTTGAGACAGTCAAAACTCATCTGAGATATGCTAGCTGAAGGGTTTTACTTCATCCCAAAATCTTTCTTTTCTAGGGACACTTGGCATCCTTTAAGCTGTCACCCAACCTGAGGAGAGTTCAGAGGAGAACAGAGATGGTGAGCCTATAGATAAAAGGAAAGTAGAGCTAAGCAAGCTTGAAAAAGTCCTAGAAACCATCAGGTGAGGAAGGCACTGACAGCCTTCCGGGACCCATGGACAAAGGGCTGATAACTACCTCCACCTTGCTAATACTATGGAGCATAAGCAGTCATATTTTAATAAAAAGAATACATCGCTTGCAGACTTTTTCTGATCCAAATTTTTTTAGTTTCTCTGATAGAACAAAATTTGTCTTAAGCTTGTGATGTAAGACAAAAAAAATTTCATAAGGTGATAAGGAGGGAGGGATTAATTGATTGTTATACCAAAAAAGGGGAAATGTGCCAGACATCAGAAGTCATATGGCACTATGGCAAAGTATAAAAAAGGGAAGAGTTAGAGAGAAAGAGTGAAACGGTGAGGGAAGGGGAGAGGAACGGGATGTTAGAGCAGGTTAAATCAAAGAGCAGGTTAAATCAAAGAGCAGGTTAAATCAAAGAGCAGGTTAAATCAAAGAGCAGGTTAAATCAAAGAGCAGGTTAAATCAAAGAGCAGGTTAAATCAAAGAGCAGGTTAAATCAAAGAGCAGGTTAAATCAAAGAGCTGGTTAAATCAAAGAGCAGGTTAAATCAAAGAGCAGGTTAAATCAAAGAGCAGGTTAAATCAAAGAGCAGGTTAAATCAAAGAGCAGGTTAAATCAAAGAGCAGGTTAAATCAAAGAGCAGGTTAAATCAAAGAGCAGGTTAAATCAAAGACCAGGTTAAATCAAAGACCAGGTTAAATCAAAGACCAGGTTAAATCAAAGACCAGGTTAAATCAAAGACCAGGTTAAATCAAAGAGCAGGTTAAATCAAAGAGCAGGTTAAATCAAAGAGCAGGTTAAATCAAAGAGGTTAAATCAAAGAGTTGGTTAAATCAAAGAGCAGGTTAAATCAAAGAGGTTAAATCAAAGAGCAGGTTAAATCAAATAGCAGGTTAAATCAAAGAGCTGGTTAAATCAAAGAGCAGGTTAAATCAAAGAGCAGGTTAAATCAAAGAGCAGGTTAAATCAAAGAGCAGGTTAAATCAAAGAGCAGGTTAAATCAAAGAGCTGGTTAAATCAAAGTGCAGGTTAAATCAAAGAGCAGGTTAAATCAAAGAGCTGGTTAAATCAAAGAGCAGGTTAAATCAAAGAGGTTAAATAAAAGAGCAGGTTAAATCAAAGAGCAGGTTAAATCAAAGAGCAGGTTAAATCAAAGAGCAGGTTAAATCAAAGAGGGAGGTTAAATCAAAGAGCTGGTTTAAATCAAGAGCAGGTTAAATCAAAGAGGTTAATCAAGGAGCAGGTTAAATCAAGGAGCTGGGTTTAAATCAAAAAGCAGGTTAAATCAAAGAGCAGGTTAAATCAAAGAGCAGGTTAAATCAAAGAGCTGGTTTAAAACAAAAAGCTGGTTAAATCAAAGAGCAAGTTAAATCAAAGAGCAGGTTAAATCAAAGAGCTGGTTAAATCAAAGAGGTTAAATCAAAAGCAGGTTAAATCAAAGAGCAGGTTAAATCAAAGAGCAGGTTAAATCAAAGAGCAGGTTAAATCAAAGAGCAGGTTAAATCAAAGAGCAGGTTAAATCAAAGAGCAGGTTAAATCAAAGAGCAGGTTAAATCAAAGAGCAGGTTAAATCAAAGAGGTTAAATCAAAGAGCAGGTTAAATCAAAGAGCAGGTTAAATCAAAGAGCAGGTTAAATCAAAGAGCAGGTTAAATCAAAGAGCAGGTTAAATCAAAGAGCAGGTTAAATCAAAGAGCAGGTTTTAAAACAAAGAGCAGTTAAATCAAGGAGCAGGTTAAATCAAAGAGCAGGTTAAATCAAGAGCAGGTTAAATCAAAGAGCAGGTTAAATCAAAGAGCAGGTTAAATCAAAGAGCAGGTTAAATCAAAGAGCAGGTTAAATCAAAGAGCAGGTTAAATCAAAGAGCAGGTTAAATCAAAGAGCAGGTTAAATCAAAGAGCAGGTTAGATCAAAGAGCAGGTTAAATCAGTCCTGGGTCGGAAGCCACGGAAGGCACGCAAGCCCAACAAGTCACAGCTGTAGGAGCGAGCGCATCACGCGGTGGTCCCAACAGCTCCAGGAAGACCTACTTGGGACCTCCTGCTGCCAGAAGACGAGGAGGTAAACAAGGGAGACAGGAACAGGGGGAGGTGAAAGGGTGTACATAGGTGATTATACTCGCCGCACCGCCCGCACGTTAAGTTGGCGAAAATTGAACCCCCTCACGTACTCCTCCCTTCCGAATGCACGGGATTGGCTGAGGTGTTGGGTGTTGGGACTTTAGGGCGGAACGTGGAGTAAGACATTCTCACTCAACACCCAACACCTCAGCCAATCCCGTGCGTTCGGAAGGGGGGAGTGAAAGGGCCCCATTTTCGCCAACTTAACGTGCGGCGAGTTATTTTTATTTTAGTATACGTCCTAAGCTTTACTCTCCTATGTCCTCCTCCTCCTCCTCCTCCTCCTTCTCAGTATACGTCATTCCAGAGTATATTATGTTTGGTCATTCCAGAGTATATTTTCCTTGGTCATTCCAGAGTATATTTTCCTTGGTCATTCCAGAGTATATTATGCTTGGTCATTCCAGAGTATATTATCCTTGGTCATTCCAGAGTATATTATGCTTGGTCATTCCAGAGTATATTATGCTTGGTCATTCCAGAGTATATTATGCTTGGTCATTTCAGAGTATATTATGCTTGGTCATTCCAGAGTATATTATGCTTGGTCATTCCAGAGTATATTATCCTTGGTCATTCCAGAGTATATTATGCTTGGTCATTCCAGAGTATATTATCCTTGGTCATTCCAGAGTATATTATGCTTGGTCATTCCAGAGTATATTATGTTTTGGTCATTCCAGAGTATATTTTCCTTGGTCATTCCAGAGTAAAATTAATGCTTGGTCATTCCAGAGTATATTATCCTTGGTCATTCCAGAGTATATTATCCTTGGTCATTCCAGAGTATATTATGCTTGGTCCCTTCCAGAGTATATTATCCTTGGTCATTCCAGAGTATATTATGCTTGGTCAGCCCGTCAGGGTGGGAAGGTTGGTAGAGACTGTGCTCGCAATGTGCAGCGTCCCTGTGCATTCGGTCAGCGGTTCGAGTCCGCCTAGTTCGTGCTGACGTGGCGGCGCTTTGTATAGTCAATAACCTTGTAGTTGGTACTTGCAAAGTGTCTAGATAGGATGAAAATCTTATCTTATCTTATGCTTGGTCATTCCAGAGTATATTATCCTTGGTCATTCCAGAGTATATTATCCTTGGTCATTCCAGAGTATATTATGCTTGGTCATTCCAGAGTATATTATGCTTGGTCATTCCAGAGTATATTATGCTTGGTCATTCCAGAGTATATTATGCTTGGTCATTCCAGAGTATATTATGCTTGGTCATTCCAGAGTATATTATCCTTGGTCATTCCAGAGTATATTATGCTTGGTCATTCCAGAGTATATTATGCTTGGTCATTCCAGAGTATATTATGCTTGGTCATTCCAGAGTATATTTTCCTTGGTCATTCCAGAGTATATTATGCTTGGCCATTCCCCTTCCTCACTCCAGCCAGAAAACGAGCCTGAGGTCATGATTGAACTCAGCTCGAAGGTGCGGAGGCCCAAGACGACCCTGGTGTTGTACAACTTTACGAGCGGCTACTTCGAGGACGTGGTCGAGGACGAGCCTCTGCTTGACCTGCTGACCCTCTGCTCCACCGTGACGCTTAAGAAGGACCTCGACAAAGCCCTGGACCGCTATAGACTCCAATGGTCCGACTCGGAAGGTTAGGTTACATCCAAGGATAATTATAGATAGAGGTAGGGGAGAGCGGGGCAGGTTGCATCGAGGGTAGGTTGCATCATTGCCTCTAACTCGCATGAACTTTTTTTATTATTATTTTTGTTGTAGTTGTAGTAGTAGTAGTTTATAGTAGTAGTAGTAGTAGTAGTAGTAGTAGTAGTAGTATTAAGACGATGTACGTGTGATAACATGCGAGTTAGAGGCAATAATGCAACCTGCCCCGCTCTCACCTATTATATTATCCTTGGTTACATGAGATCGCTCAGGGGAGAGGGTCGCTGTTATTCATTTGTTCCTGAATACATAGCTATGATTTTTTACTGCCCAAGAAGACTAATAAAAACGGGTGATGAAAGAGACACGGCTACTTGAATTTTATACGTGTACGCTACGTGGTTTTTTAATCGAATTAATGCTAAAAAGGGGAAATGTGCCAGACATCAGAGGCCCCTTCTACTTATATTTCTAACGCTTCCCAGCCCGTGTCTCCTTCACCACCCATTGTTTACACCTGTCAGTATGTCTACACTATAAAAAAAAGTTAACATGTAATATTAAGGTTTTTTTGTTAATATTCTAAGGGTCAGTGCTGCGAATATAGCCTAATGAGTAAAACAAGAAGGAAACAGATGAAATGTGACGGCTTTATGGTTAATATTCTAAGGGTCAGTGTTGCGAATTTAACCTAATAATGAGTGAACCTAACCTAATAATGAGAGTGAGTGATGACCTCCTTTCTATGTTTAAGTGACCTCCTTTCTATGTTTAAGTGACCTCCTGTAAGTGACAAGTAACCTCCTTTCTATGTTTAAGTGACCTGTAAGTGCTACGAAGACAACCTCATAATGAAAGCCTTGCACAGACTCAAACTTGGGGCAGAATAGAATAGAATATAAAAAGAGAAAGCAGGAGATGGGGAAGTGGGGACAGGGAGAAGAATAGATGGGTGAGAGAAAGGAGGCTAGTAAGAGAAAAAGTCTCCGGGGCTTGACCCAGGTGCTGTATGTTTTTTGTGTGTTTTTGTTGTGAGTCGAACTCGACCTAACGACACGCTTTCCCATCTCGCACGAGCAGACAGAAACCACTCTGGGGCGGCTTGGCAGGACATGGGCCTCGGAAGATGGTGCTACGGACACACCCAGGACAACATCGCGCCCACCCCCGCCTCCCACCAGTTCTTCGGTTTTGGTTTTGTTCTTGATTTTTCTTTCTTCACGACTTGACTTGATTTCTTCTTCTCTTCGTTCTTCTTTCTTCTTATCTTCTTTCTTCTTATCTTGTTTTTGTTGTTGCTGTTGTTGTTTGTTATTGTCTTGTTTGCTTTTTCTGTCATTGCCATGTACGCGCGCACACCCTGATACTCCTCGCACCCGTACGGGCGGCTGGCTTCTTTCTCCACTACCTCTCCAGCGTTCCAAAAAAAAAAATCATGTTGAACTT
>JACEEZ010007780.1:135225-170822 GCA_016584305.1 Chionoecetes opilio | reverse complement strand
CTACATCCCGACGACATCTGACAGAATCTCTTAAATACATAACAAGAATTTCTTAGTCCTTATTGTTAATACATGCGGTTTACAATCTTCCTACGCTCGAAAGTCATTCACTCGAATGGTCCTCCGCTCGAAAAGTCATTCGCTCGAATCGTCTTTCGCTCGAAAAGTCATTCGCTCGAAAAGTCATTCGCTCGAAAGGTCATTCGCTCGAAAAGTCATTCGCTCGAAAAGTCATTCGCTCGAAAAGTCATTCGCTCGAAAGTCTTCGCTCGAAAGTCATTCGCTCGAAAAGTCATTCGCTCGAAAAGTCATTCGCTCGAATCTTCTTTCGCTCGAAAAGTCATTCGCTCGAAAAGTCATTCGCTCGAATCTTCTTTCGCTCGAAAAGTCATTCGCTCGAAAAGTCATTCGCTCGAAAAGTCATTCGCTCGAATCTTCTTTCGCTCGAAAAGTCATTCGCTCGAAAAGTCATTCGCTCGAAAGGTCGTGTAACCTGAGGGAGTAGGGGGGTAGGGAGTCGCAGAGGGTGTCACCGCGTGGTGAGGGAGTAGGGGGGTAGGGAGTCGAGGGGGGGGTGTCACCACGTGGTGAGGGAGTAGGGGGGTAGGGAGTCGCAGGAGGTGTCACCGCGTGGTGAGGGAGTAGGGGGGTAGGGAGTCGAGGGGGGGTGTCACCGCGTGGTGAGGGAGTAGGGGGGTAGGGAGTCGAGGGGGGGTTGTCACCGCGTGGTGAGGGAGTAGGGGGGTAGGGAGTCGAGGGGGGGTGTCCACCACGTGGTGAGGGAGTAGGGGGGTAGGAGTCGAGGGGGGGTGTCACCGCGTGGTGAGGGAGTCGAAGGAGTGTGTCACCGCGTGGTGAGGGATAGGGGGTAGGGAGTCGAGGGGGGTGTCACCGCGTGGTGAGGGAGTCGAAGGAGTGTGTCACCGCGTGGTGAGGGAGTAGGGGGGTAGGGAGTCGAAGGGGGGTGTCACCACGTGGTGAGGGAGTAGGGGGGTAGGGAGTCGAGGGGGGTGTCACCAACGTGGTGAGGGAGTAGGGGGGGTAGGGAGTCGAGGGGGGTGTCACCACGTGGTGAGGGAGTAGGGGGGTAGGGAGTCGAGGGGGGGTGTCACCGCGTGGTGAGGGAGTAGGGGGTAGGGAGTCGAGGGGGGTGTCACCGCGTGGTGAGGGAGTAGGGGGGTAGGGAGTCGAGGGGGGGTGTCACCGCGTGGTGAGGAGGTAGGGGGGTAGGGAGTCGAGGGGGGGTGTCACCCACGTGGTGAGGGAGTAGGGGGTAGGGAGTCGAGGGGGGTTGTCACCGCGTGGTGAGGGAGTGGGGGGTAGGGAGTCGAGGGGGGTGTCACCGCGTGGTGAGGGAGTAGGGGGTAGGGAGTCGAGGGGGGGTTGTCAACCGCGTGGTGAGGGATTAGGGGGGTAGGGAGTCGAGGGGGGGTTTGTCACCAGCGTGGTGAGGGAGTAGGGGGTAGGGAGTCGAGGGGGGGGTCACCGCGTGGTGAGGGAGTAGGGGGGTAGGGAGTCGAGGGGGGGTGTCACCGCGTGGTGAGGGAGTGGGGGGGTAGGGATTCGAGGGGGGGTGTCACCACGTGGGAGGGATTTAAGGGGGGTAGGGAGTGGGGGGGGGGGTGCCCACCACGGGCTGGGGAAAATCGAAGGAGGGGGGTTTCCCCCGCGTGGTGGGGGGTTTTTTAGGGGGGGTTAGGGCGTCGAGGGGGGGGTTCCCCGGGAGTGGTGAGGGAGTGGGGGGTTGGGGGGTCAAAGGGGGGTGCCCACCACGGGCTAGGAAGCCCAAAGGGGGGTTGTCACCGCGTGGTGGGGGAGTAGGGGGTTAGGGGTCAAAGGGGGGGGGTACCGCGTGGGGGGGGGAAAGTAGGGGGGTAGGGAGTCGAAGGGGGGTGTCCCCCCCCAGGGTTGCTGGGGAGTAGGGGGGTAGGGAGCCGAGGGGGGGTTTTCCCCGGGGTGGTGGGGAGTGGGGGGAGTGGATAAGGGGGGGGGAGGGGGCATGAAAAAGGGGGGGGAAGGCGGAAGGGGGTCCAAAAAGAAGGGGGGAAGGTGGGTTGAACTCGCCGTAACTTTTTTTTTCGTCACGAAAAAATTTACAAACCGATCACGATAGTGTCACGAAGCTGCTACCTAATAACATAGCACACATAAATTTAAACGATAGCATGCTTTTGGTACAAAAAGCGGGGGGGCTTCCGATTTTTTAGTCCCATGCACTAAACTTTTCGTGGCCTGGGAAGACGCGTCAGGGAGTTTCCCACGATGGCCCCAAACCCAAAGGCCCATGCCCGGGCTGCGCTTTGTTTTGTTGGCGCGCTCGGGGGTTTTCCTTTTAGGGAATGTGTGAAGGGGGTTTTTACCACCTTTTTTGAAAAAATCGTGTTTTCACGGTCTCCGTCTCCCCCCCTTAAAATAATAACAAAAATAATAATTAAAAATAAATGATGAAAAGGGTTAAAAAATATTTAAAAATAAAAAAATACTAATAAAAATAATAATAATAAAAATAATAATAATAAAAAAAAAAAAAAAAATATAATTTTTAAATGGTTTTAAAGGGGAAAATAAAAAATAATAGTAATAACTCAGATAAATAATATAACAAAAAAAAGTGATACTAAAAATTTAATATTGATAACAAAAATGAAATTATAATAAAAAAGGAAATAAAAAATGAAAATAATAATAAAAATTGATCATGATCATAATATAATAATAAAGATACTGATACTCCCACACCAAACCTAGATGCACACACAGACCCCCCCCCCCCCCCCACACACACCCCTGCACACCCCCCACCTGCACACAAAATTCCACACACACACACAAAACACAAAACACACCAAAACCACAAACACACCCCCACACCACACACACACTTTCCACACCCAGTACACACAAACACCAACACACCACAAAACACACACACCCCCACACCAACACACACACCCCCCAACCCCACCCCCAAAACAAAAAACACTTTACACCCACCCCCCCACTACTATCTTGGTAGTTTTAGGAACAATAATAGCAATTGAAATAATGAAATATTAGCATAGAAAATGTTTAATAAAAATTTTAAAAATTTTATAAATGGAAAATAAAAAAAAAATAAAAAAATAATGATACAATATATATATATATAATATATTTATATATATATTATATATAATATTAAAATATATATAATTTTAAAATAATAAAATATATTTTTAATATATAAATTTATAAGGTGATTAAACAGTTTTCAGCCCCCACTATTCCAACTTTTAAACCCCTACTCCCCCCCTTTCGAGTCACACCCCGATTTTCTTCTCCCTTCTCCCCCCCTACCTCCCCCACACGGGAGCAAGGGTGGGGGGGGGGAAAGGGGAACCAAGGGGGGAAGGAGAGAAAAGAAGGAGTAATTTGTCATGTATGTTGGTTTTGGAAAAAAAAACTTATAATCCCAAAAGAAGGAAATACGAAATGGTTTAAAATGTGGGGGTTTTAACAGCGGGATAACTCGAGGAGAGACCCCAATCGAGAAGGGGGGATAGCATTACAAAAGGGTTTTGTTTAGAAATAGAAGATAAAGGGACGCCCTGATAGAATTTTTTTAGGGGGAAAAAGGTTTTTAATAAAGGAGGTGGGAAAAGTTCTTCGGCTTTTTAAACCAGGGTAGAACAAAAAGTAATGGATTAAAGCGGGAAAGGGGGTAGATTTAGAAAAGGAAATGGGGAAAAAAATGTTCAAAAATTTAGTGGGGTTAAATGATTGGAATGGACTCAGAAACCCGGGTTTATTAGGGGCAGAGCCCTTGGAGAGCTCTCCCCCCCATTTTCTCGCGGCTCACCCCAAACCCCTCCCCCCCCCAAACCACCTTTGCTCCACCTGTCCCTCCTCCCCTTTCCCCCAATTTTTTGTGGGGAAAATTCGTAACGCCCCGTCGGGGGAGAGGGGGCGAAACGGGGGGTGAAGCTACTGTTAGCGGAAACCCCCCCCCGCAAGGTTTTTTTTCCAATCGGTCGCTGACGTGGGATGGGCAACTAATTTTCCCCGGACCCCTAAACCCTTTGGGGACCGGGTTGGGGGATATTTCCCCTGGAAATTCGTTCCCCATTAAAAAAAGGGGAGTCCCCCCTGGCGTCGGAGATCGGGGGGGTTGGGCCCCCCCAGGCTGGGAAAAAAACCCCGGCATTTCCGGGGGGGAACCCCCCCTTTTCACCCCCAAAGGGCCCTGGTTTTTCTACAGGGCCCCCAGGGGCCCCTCCTTTATAGCCCGGGGGCCCCCGTCAAACAGTATAATTTTAAAACACCTCTGCCGCGTAGCCCCCTGGTTTGGACCGTGGGAAATCAAAGGGGTTTCCCAAACCCCCTTTTCCCGGGGGCCCCCGGGGGCCCTTTGGGGGGGCCCCAAAAAAAAGCCACAGGGGCGGGGGGTTGCAGGGCATGTGGACCCGTGGTTTTCACCCCCCCCCGTGGGGCAAAGCGGGGCATCCTTATGCCCTTTTTGTGTGCCTCGCAAAGGCCCCCGGGGTCCCAAAGGGGGAACCCCGGAAAGCCACAGGCGGGTAGCCCAGGGGGGAATGTGTTTTTCAGGTCGTCGTAAACGGGCCCCAGAGGGTACGTACCCCCCCCCGTGGAGCAATGCGGAGGGGGCGGGCGTCGGGGCTTTTGGTTAAAAGGGCCCCCCTCCACGGTCGATGGTCGTACCCAAACGGAAAGATCGGGGTTTGGAACCCCAAACCCGATTGGACGTGAGGGGGGGATTTTGGGGCTGTTTCCCACCCAAATGACAGCCCGGTCGGATGCGACCAAGCAGGTTTGGGTTTTTTTAACCGACAGACCCAAACCGGGTTTAGATGGGAAACGCAACCCCTGGGGTGTGCTGATCGTGAGGCCAAAACCCCCCAGTTTTTGCCACTGAAGCGTTTGCGAGAGGATTACCAAAAATGAATTTTTTTCTTTATGACAAGCACTTTTTGGGCAGAATTTTATCCAATTATAAGAAACTGAATGGTTTTGGGAAAAAAAAAGCAAAAAGTAAAGGGTAAAATAAAAAAAATGGGCTTATGAGTATTGGTAGAGAAAAATCAAGGAAACGGGACAGTGAGCGACAGTGGGTAATGTTGGGAAAAGTAAAAAAAAAAAAAAAAATATGAGAAGGGGTTCCGGAAAAAATATAAGAAAATTTAAATTTCCCCTATAAATTTGGTGCCCCGGGGCGGGATGATGTTTACGCTCCTTTAGTTGTTATCAGGGTTCCATCAAAAGAATTTTGATTTCCCCGGCATAACCCATCAGGGAACCCCTCTCCCCCGATCTGATCTTGCCGTTTTTATTTGGGGGACCCCCTTTAAAGATAATTTAAAAATATAATACAGGTACTCTTTTTCTATCACCCCCAAATGAATTGATCCCGAGGTGCGGTCGGGTTTAGTGGGTTTTGGGAGGAAACCCTTGGATGGTCTGTCGAAACAGATCGTACGACCAAAACGACCGTGGATGGGGGGCCCTTTAAAACCCCCCCCCGGGCGGGGGGGGGGCAAGTTTGGAAACCCCCAAACCCACCCGAGCAGCGCGCCGCCCGAGGGGGCTTGAAGGAAAACCACCGTTAACTCGCTCGTGGGACTAAGACGAAAACTCTAGTCTTATGGTCCCGTAGGAATAAACCCCGCACCGCGAGGCAGGGCCCCACAAAACCCCAGTAAAAGATAAATTCTGTCCCGGTCCTGTGTTTAGAAGGGCCCGCCAGCCCCCCCTATGCAGCTTGGTCTGCAGGGGTTGGGGGTACAGGGGAAAAAGGTTTTTTTCAGTGTGGGCAGTTAAACATCTAATGTTGAAGTGAGGGGGTGATGCGATGGGTTCCCCCCTCGCTGGCAACTCTGCGCATCAGCAAAATAAGCAAGCCCTTTCCACTTTTCCCCATTTCTTGTTCCTTCTCTTCTTCTCTCTTCTTTTTCCTCGCTTTTTTCCCCTTCTTTTACTTTCCCCTCCCCCCCTATCCCCCTTTGTTTGGGGCGCGGACGGGCCCCCACGGGGGGGTTTCCCTCCCTTTGTCCCGTGCATTTGGATTTATTTACCAGAAGTGTTTTAAAAATAGAAGGCGGGAAATTATTCTAAAGCTTTATCTTTCTCTAGTCAGGGCCCCCACCAGACTTTTGCAGTTCCGTTTTGGTCTCCATATTTCAGGGATGGATATAGTGTTTTTTAAAAAATTTCAGGAAAAAGGATGACCAAAAAGATACAAGGGGTGCGTAAAATTGTTAAAGAAAAAGGAGATTTAAGTTTAAAAAAAATTACACTCATCGAGAGAAGCAGAGTAAAGGGCCCCATCTGATAGAAGTTTTTAAAATGGATAAAGGATTTAAATAAAAGGGGAGGGGAGGAAAAATTTTTACGGGTTTTTAAACCCGGGTTTTGGGAAAAAGAAAATAACGGATTCAACTGGGAAAAACGTAGATTTAAAAAAGGAAAAAGGGAAAAACGGGGTTAAAAAATAGGGTGGTGAATTTAGTGGGAATGTTCAGTAGACAGGTAGGTTTTTTGTGCGGAGTCAAATTTTGGGGGCTTTAAAAGGGGGGGGGTGGATAAAATTTATGGGTTTGGGGTGGAAAAGGGGGATGTAGGTAGTTTAGGGGACAGGAAAATCCACGTGTAAAGGGTCGCGGCCCCCTTTTTAGCTTCCTTATTTTCTTTTTGTCTTTGTTCTTAAAGGTTTAGCAAACGCCGGGGCTGTTCCCCACCCCCTTTCCCGGGTGATAAGGATCTGTGGGGTCCGGGAAATCCTCCTCGCCCCCCCCTCCCCTTTGGGTACCATTTCAGCGATTTTTTCCTCTTCCCTTTTCTTTCTTCTATCCCCTTTTTTTATCCCCTTTTCTCCTTTTCCCTTAAAACTTTTTTTCCCCTGTCCCCGAGCCCCCATTAAAAGTACAGATATGCATATGAGAAGAAATTTTGGAACGAGAATCCCGTTCTTTTGGGCATTTTTGGGCAAAGGGAAAAAAAAATGTTTAATTTATATCTCACCCGTCTATTAATCTAATCACTTATCTCTAAAATGTCTGAAAAAAAATCTTTTCCCTTTGGATTTCCTTAGAATTTTTCGTTTCCTTGGAAGTTTCCTTCTCAGGGCCCCAAAATTTGCTTAAAAAAAAAGGGAAATTTTCCCGAGAGCGGAAAAACTGGTTCACCCTTAAATCGGATTTTCCCAAATTTGTTTTTCGGGGCTTAGCCAAAATTAAAATGGAAAAAAAAAAGGAAAAAAGAATAAATACAATGATTTTTAAAAACTCATTAAAATATTTAATTACTGTATTTTTTAAAAACATGAAAAAATATTTTATTTAAATATATTTCTTAATACACAAATTTTTTTTTTACAAATGTATTTAAAAAATGCCCAGCTTTTTGGTATATTTCTATCTAAAATGTTTTTCCCGGGAAACTCAGGAACCTTTTGGGCCCCAAAAAAAAATGTTTTAAAAAGGAAAATTTAATGGGAAATTTTTGTTTTTTTTCCCCTTTTTTAGAGGGTTTCATTTACATACAAAAAAAAAAAAAGGCCTACGCCCCAAAAAAAACTTTTTTTTAGGGGGGCTATGCTGTACGGTAGGGGCTACGAATTGTTTAAAAAAAAAAGGGTGGCCGCGCCAGGGGCGGAAATTTTTGGGTGGGGGGGCCCCAGGCCGGGAGGAGTGCGGGGCCCCGAATGAAATTTGGGGTAAAATCTAAATACCTTCCCCCCCAATTTTTGTGTTTCTTTTTTTCCCCGACCTTCCCCCGACCCGCCAGAACCCCTAAAACGTAATTTAAAAAAGGGGAAAGAAAAGCCCCCTTCAAAGCCCCCCCCCCCCACATTCCCCCCCCCTGGGCCCCCAAAAAAAATTTTTTAAACCCAAGTCACTACAACCAACCCAAAAACCTCCTTTAAAGAGATCTAAGGGGGGGAAAGGGCCAAAAAATTTTACCCGGTTTGGTTAGGTTTAAAGGGTAGAAAATTTTTTCTTATTTTTTAAATTTTCCCCCCACTTTATTATTTTCGTTTAGATTATTTAAGGGGTTTTTGAAAGGGGCGGATAAAATTTAAAAGCACTAATAAGGGGGGGGGAAAAACTCTAAATTTTACCAAAGGGGATTCAGATTTCAATTAAATTTTTTGAAACTTTTTCCCCAAACCCTATTTTTCATTATGTTGGTACTAAATTTTTGGGGAATTATGGTACACGTGTAACAGTGTTAGCAAAAAAGAAAGGCCAGCCCCAGATTTTCAAAATTTGGGAAAAATTTTTTTCCTCTGGGGTCGGGGGCCTTTTTCGGGCGCCCTATGGGAACCGCTCTCCACCTTGATCTTGATCTTGACCGTTTCTATTAGGGTACCTCTATAAAGATATATAAATATATAATACAGGTACTCTAGTTTCTATCACCAACTGAATTGATCCTGAGGTGCGGTCGGGTCGTTAGTGGGTGGTAGGATATCCATCGGATCAGGTCTGTCGGATCAGATCGTACGACCAATCGTACCGTGGATGGGGGCCTTTACGGGCGCGGCAGAGTGGAACTCAGCCACCTACCCGAGCACGCGCGCCGCCCGAGGAGGCCTTGAAGGAATACCACTCGTTAACTCGCTCGCTGCACTAAGACGAGACTCTAGTCTTATGGTCACGTAGGAGATCACCGCGCACCGCGAGGCAGGCCTGCCCACACCGGAGTATAGATAAATTCTGTCTCCGGTCCTGTGTTCAGAAGCTCAGCCAGCCTTCCCTATGCAGCTGTGGTCTGCAGGTGCTGGTGGGTACAGGGCAAAGGTTATATCAGTGTGACAGTTAATCATCTAATGTATGAAGTGAGGGGGTGATGCGATGGTTCCTCGATCGCTGGCAACTCTGCTGCATCAGCAATATAAGCAATGCCTTTCCACTTCTCCCCATTTCTTGTTCCTTCTTCTTCTCTTCTCTCTTCTTATTCCTCGCTTTCTCTCTTCTTTACTCCCGTCTCCCTATCCCCCTTCGTTGGACGACGGGACGGACCCTCAGCGGTGGTCAGCAAATCTGCAGGTGGCTGTTCCTCACCCCTTGCCGGCTGATAAGGATCTGTGGTGTCGGCAAGTCCTCCTCGCCTCCCCTCCTTGGGCTACCATTATCAGCGATTCTTCCTCTTCCCTTCTTCTCTTCTTCTATTCCCTTATTTATCCTTCTCTCCTTCCTTATACTTTGTTCCTCTGTCCCTCGAGCCCTCACAAATGCTACAGATATGCATATGAGAAGAAATTAGGAACGAGAATTCGTTCTTTGGTCATTTTGTCAAAGGAAAATATAATGTGTTAATATTATCATCTCACCTGTCTATTTAATCTTAATCTACTTATCTCTAGAAATGTCTGAAAAAAATATTTCCTTAGGATTTCCTTAGATTTTGCGTTTCCTTGGAAGTTTCCTTCTCAGGCCTAAATTTGCTTAAAATAAGGAAATTTCCTGAGAGCGGAAACACTGGTTCACTGTAACATCAGGATTGCCAAATAGTTGGGCGGGTCTATAGCCAAATTAACTAAAAAAAAAGAAAATAGAATAAATACAATGTATTTAAATACTCATTAAAATATTTAATTACTGTATTTAAATACATGAAAACTATTGTATTTATAAATAGATTTCTTAATACACAATTTTTTTTAAATACAAATGTATTCAAATACTGCCCAGCTCTGGCTATATATCTATCTAAACTGTCTTTCCCAGGAATCTCAGGAACTCTTTGTCCAAAAATAAATGTTAAAAGGAAATTTGAATGAAATTATTGTTATTTTCCTTATTTAGAGGTTACATTATACATACAAAAAAAGAAATGGCCTACGCCACATAAAACTTTATTTTAGGGGGTCTATGCTGTACGGTAGGGGCTACGAATTGTAAAAAAAAGAGATGGCCGACGCCAGGGGCGGATTTATGGTGTGCGGGGCCCTAGGCCGGTAGGAGTGCGGGGCCCTGAATGAAATGTGGGATAAAATTATAGTACCTTCCCGCCCATATTAGTGTTTCTTTTTCCTCCAGACCTTCACAGACCCCTTCAGATACCTCTAAAACGTAATTTTAAAGTGGGGAAGAGATGCCCCCTTCAACGCCCCCTCCCCCCTACATTACCACCGCCCTGGACCCCCAAAATAAAATTTCTAACCTAACGTCACTACAACCTAACCAATAACCTCCTAACGAGATCTAAGGGTGGGAAAGGACTACAATTTTACCAGGTTAGGTTAGGTAAGGTTAGTAATTTATTTCTTATTTTTTAATCTCTCCCCCACTTTATTATTACGTTGTAGATGTATCTGAAGGGATTTGTGAAGGTCTGGATAAAATAAAACCACTAATAAGGGCGGGAAAGGACTCTAGAATTTTACCAAATGTGATTCAGATTTCATATTAATTTAATTGAAACTTTTTCCAACCATATTTTACATTATGTTGGTACTAATTTGTGGCATATTATGGTACATGCAGTGTAACAGTGTTCGAGCAAATAAGAAATGTCCAGCATTCAGATTTTCATTGGAAACATATTTTTTCCTCTGGGGTGCGGGGCCCTTGCGGGCGCGGGGCCTAGGCCATGGTCTACTCGGTCCCCCCTTAAATCCGCCACTGGCCAACGCCACAGGAAACTTTATTTTAGAGGGGTCTATGCTGTACGGTAGGGGTTAAGAATTGTAATAAAAAGAAATGGCCGACGCTATAGGAAACTTTATTTAAGGGGGGTCGATGCTGTAGAGGTTAATAATTGTCTGAGAATGGACAAGTAAAAAAAAACACGAAAAAATCAAATACCGATACCGGTATTTTGGCACGGCGTCGGTATACCGGTATCGTAACTGATACCGATGTGAGGACGTACCGGTATTAATCCCGTAAACTGGTATCGGCAATACCGGTATTTTCTTGATACCGCACAACCCTATCTCCGAATCTCCGGCGGGGGGACCAGGCCTTCCATGAGCTCCGCTGAACTTACCCTAGAGTCAAATCTATTTTAAAATATCCCAATTATATATATTATATATATTTATATAATATAATATAGTAATATGATATATATTATAATATTTTATATATATATAATATATATATATATATATATTATATATATAATATATATATATAATTATATATATAATTTATATAAAATATATATATATATACCAGCAATGTTCAGGTTATGAGAAGATGCTTTCAAGTGTCTCATATGATATATTGGAAGTATAAGGTCACTTAATGTTTTATTTTCAAGAGAGAGAATCATTAAGTTTTATTTATATTTAGTTGGGTAAAAAAAAGATCACCTGCTGCATTTGAAAAGGGTCTTGAGAAGAGGGTGGATATGACTATGACAGTCCTGCATAATTGTTCCTGTTCCACGCAATGTTCCAGTACTTTGTGAAGTGAACTTAATTAGAAAGTTCTTCAAATATAAAGCAGTCTCCATTTTTCATCCACAAAAAGGGAGTCTGATTACCCTAGTTTAGGGGAGAAGGGGTCTGATTACCCTAGTTTAGGGTATTTTACCCTAAAATGGAAGCCATGGGGGGGACCCGGGGGTCATTCTCCGCTCCGCGGTATCTTTCCTCTTTCTCTCTCTCTCTCCCACCCGTTGCTGCAACGTCTCGTACTGCAATTATTTATATTATTCAGTCTATTTCGTTATAGTAAGGTAAAGGTAAAGATGGGAGCATACGCTAAGCCGCGCGTGGCATGCGGTGCTCATCTCCGTGGCATTAGCCCTTAGAGCCTGTGGAGAACCAGTTACCCCGGGACACAGGGCTAGTGTGACTCCCGGGTTACCACAGTTACCTTCCCCAGGTTACCCCAGGTACCCATTTATCAACCCCGAAAGGAAGTAAGAACAGCTGGGTAGGCTGGTCACCGACTTGCCCTGGCCCGGGATCGAACCAGGGCCCGCAGATTCGTAGCCAGGGCGAGATGCTCGAAAGAGTTACGGGCCCGCAAGTATTACCCTAGGGGACTTTTACCTCTTAGCGCCTCTAAGGGAGATGCTCAAACCGTTTTCTCACTTGGTATGGGACCGCGAGGCTAAGGGTGGTCGGGAGCACCCATAACTCCCTAAGGGAGTGAAATTTGAAGCGACAAGACATCAATAAACAATAAATTACAAGCTGTATCACTATATTTTATGTTTATTGTGTATTATAGAGCCATTTCATGCTTGCCTGTTTGAAATGTGATGTGTTTATTGCATCATTGACTCCATATATATCATATTTAACATACAATACCTATACTTGTAATAAATTCATATCAGGGCAAACCTATATATTAAATATATATATCGGTCGACTTCTTGAATCAAAACGTATAGTTCATCATACAAGTTTGGCCGCTATAATAATCCGGTGGTGGTGGTGGTATCAAATGTCTGACGTACTAGTACACTTGTTTGTTTGTTTGTTTTGTTTAGAGGATAATGCCTCAGAGCCATAGTGATCTACCGCTGCTGCATATTAGTGTTGGCCGAGGCCACCACCCCGGGGGGGGGGGGTGTTACAAACCCCCGGCTGGCACCCGGTACCCATTCACTGCTGGGTGGACAGGGGCTAGGGATTTACGAAAGACCACCCATCTATCTTTCGCTCCGCCCGGGGATCGAACCCGGGACTTCTCGGTTGTAAGCCGAGCGTGCTAACCACTACACTACAGAGTTCCCTCCCTACACACGCACGTATACACACAAGCAAGGATATTATAAAGTTATACTATCCTTGCACACAAGTGTCACGTGTGTCACAGTGAGGTGTTAGCCCCCCCGTGTGTCTTGTCTGACCTAAAGAGCGAACGCGCAGTTCTCGTCCACTATAACAGAGTACCGCCAGGGCCACGGATACGGCATACGTACGGCGCGGGCCAGCAGTGGTCTATAGATACTAATTTCGGGCACGCGGGACTCGAACCTATGATCAGCGCATCAAGGTATACCCTGGGTACGTCTCTGTAGTAATCAGTGGGAGAATATTACGCTGAAAGGCTAATAAGGCAGCTATGTATTATCGTAACATTCTGGCGATAGTAAGCTAAAATCGGTCCTATTTCAGAAATCAGCCGATCTTAGCTCAACACCGGCAAACATAGTTTTTAGGTTTAGATTAAGCTATGTTTAGGTCTGGTTTAGCTTAGGTAAGGTTTATGATAGGTTTGTGTTAAGTTTTGTAGAGGTATTTAGCGCAGTGTTAATAAGCGTCTGCGCGACGATTTCCGAAAGGGGCCCATTTTAGCACAACAGTGGCATTTGAATTGTCTTTAAATTTATTTATCGGGCTCCCTGAGAGCATGATGATTGGCTAGATAATGCCGCGTCATACGAGGCGCTGCTCTGTGATTGGTTAGCAGAATTTTCTCACACATATCCCTAGAATATCCCTATATTCCCCACCCAGAGGCCACCGATAACCGTACGGGAGTGACGGCTCGGTACGAGCATCTCCCTCAGCCCACCCTCGTAAGGTTCAGAGTACCATATACAGAGTAAACCCACTTCGTATACGAACAGAAAATCTGGCAACTCCGGTCAAATAGTGACGTCACTGGGACGCTCTCTGAGTCTCTCTCTCTCTCTCTCTCTCTCTCTCTCTCTCTCTCTCTCTCTCTCTCTCTCTCTCTCTCTCTCTTCTTCTCTCTCCTTCTCTCTCTTCTCTCTCTCTCTCTCTCTCTCTCTCTCTCTCTCTCTCGAAGCAGCCTTGAGGAGAGAGCGTTCCAGTGACGTCACTATTAGACCGGAGTTGCCAGATTTTTCTGTTCGTATACGAAGTGGGTTTACTTGGTATTTGGTACTTTGGTAAGGTTATTGTACTCATAAGTTGTCCCTTACGAGGGATTTTCGAGCATCCCTGCCCAGGCACGCTAGCCACTGCACCACGGAGGCGACGTGGTGCACTATAACGAGGCGATTTCGTTATAGTGAAGGAACGAAAATATGTTATAGCTATAAGTTCGCATTATATTATCGACTGGTTAAGGGTGACACTTTAGACCTTTTGTGGATTATTAACCTTTTGTATTGTCTACCGTACGTTTGGCAGTTTAGTGCATTGATATGACTGCAAAATAATTTCAAATAATATTATATTCTAATTCATGATATTATCCATGTTAACTCCATCATCTACAAATATTCCTTATCAGGTGTCCCATTGATATATGTTGATAATATGTTGGAGATTATTGAAATAAGGGAAAATATGACCCTGTTTGTTATCCCGTAATCTTTGTTCGGTTTATCAACTGTTATTTCTACATGATACTGTACACACTATAGACTCTAACTGATAACGTTTTCCATGTACACTCCTTCCTATGTGTCTCATCTTTATTTCTGTCTCTCTGGGTGTTCTGATTAAGCTGGCAATATTTGAAATAAACTGCAATATGATAATTTCTATAAACTATTATAAAAACTTTTATAACAGTTTTTAATAGCTTGAACAGGCCTAATAATAGTGATGGTACCGATATTGAGATACTATGTATATTACTGTGTTGATATATATAATATGAAATGAATATTTCCCACTTACATATACGCACCAGCGGGGCAACGGAAGATTTACGTAAAGTTGCCGCTGCTTGTCACTACTGATGTAATACTACATCAAGATAATCATATAACTGTTGTTGCAAAATGTTTACAAATATAAATATTCAATTCTTCAAATTTTGTACATTGATTTTCAATATAGTAAATTTTCCCGTCTGAAAATACACTGCGGCCCTTCGGCGAGCTGTCGGAGGTAAATTTGCCGCCGGCGGCCGCCGTTCGCCGCTCTGCGGCCCACATTGGCCCGCCGGTGATGATTAGCTGCGGGGAACTACCACGTGTAGGTCTCGCGGCCTCTTGTAGCTTCTTTGTTTTCTTATGTTCTTATGTTGGCGCCAATATGCCGAGTCGGAAAGGCTCCCGTCAGTACCATAGTAAATATCACAGAGTGAGGACAGATCAGTTGATTTGAATGTCTTATGGTATTCGAAATACTCTTAACAGGTAAGCACTGAGGTTATATCATATAAGAGGCTGAATTGAATAGCTACCTAAGCTAACCTCCTATAACATGCGTCTTGGAAGACGCATGCGTATTTTTCAGGGGATTTTTTAGGGGATAAGTGCGTCTTATAAGCCGTGAAATACGGTATATATATATATATATATATATATATATATATATATATATATATATATATTATATATATATATATATATATATATATATATATATATAATATATATATATAATATATAATATATATATATATTATATATATATATATATATATATATATATATATATATATATATATATATATATATATATATATATATATATATATTATATATATATATATATATATATATATTATATATATATATAATATATATTATTATTATATATTTATTATTATTATTATTTATTTATTTATCACTATTTATATTCTTTTTTGAGGGGGGATGGGGCGGTTGGTGGGTTAGAGTGTCACACGCCATTCTGTGGTCCGGCGTTCGATCCCAGGCTCCGCTCGTTCCCGGTGATTTTTCACTGACAAATTCGGGCGGTAACTATCCCCTTTGAGCAAGGGGATAGGGGGGTGTAGTGTGTGAGGTCCCAGTATTACCCAACGATCGGTAATAATGAGCTCCAAGCTCGCACCGGGAGGGTGAAACTGCCGATCGCGAGTCCGGTGTAATCCATAAATATCACCGGAACCGTAAAACCAACCGTTTCAGGGTAGCGTGCCACATGCCCATATAGCCGAAGTTGGCGCTGACGGACTATGCAGATAATAGGCCTCGATTCAGTCTCACGGTGCAATCGCTGATTTGACACGTAATCATCCCAGTGATACCCCGTGATTCTGCGAAGACACTTATTACCAAAGGCATTGATTCGTCTCTTCAAGTCACTATTTAGTGTCCATGTCTCACAACCATAGAGTAAGACAGGGATCACAAGCGACTTGAAGATCCGGATCTTTGTCCTCCTGCACAGGTACCGACAGCGCCAAATACTCCCGCTGAGCGAGTCCATAACACCGTGGGCTATGCCAATCCGCCGTAAGGCTTCTTGACGTGACCCGCCGTCATTATGGACTGCGCTACCAAGGTATGTAAAACTTTCGAAGATCTCAATGTCCTCGCCACACGCATGAACAGACTGTACTGCTTCATCTAGTAAGTCTCCAAACACCTGGACCTTGGTCTTGAGCCAGGAGACCTCAAGTCCCAAAGGCTTTGCCTCCTCGTGCAGCGCCTCGAGAGCCATCACCAGGACCTCCAGCGACCCAGCAAAGATTACTGCATCGTCGGCAAAAACAAGATCAGTGATCTTGGTGTTGCCGAAGGATGCTCCACAATCACTTTGATCTACAACCTTGTCCAATACCCAGTCCATACAAGCGTTGGAAAGTGATGGGGCAAGGACGCACCCTTGCCTCACTCCTGTATTCACAGGAAAGAAGCTGGATACACCCGCCCCACACTTCACAGCACTCTCAGTCCCAGAATACAGACCAGTTATCAAACCAATAGTCCTTGCAGGAATCCCTCGAAGTCGCAGGAGATCCCAGAGTGACTCACGATGCACTGAGTCAAACGCCTTCTTGAGATCAACATAGGCTGCAAGCATCCCCTGTCGAAACTCACGTCGGCGTTCCACCAGGACACGAAGCGCTAGGATACGGTCCGTTGTTGACTTACCAGGCGTGAACCCAGACTGCTGAGGTCTCTGATGCTTCACCAGATGACTGCGAATTCGTGTCAGCAATAGATGGGCAAGCACCTTGCCTGGTACGCTGAGCAGTGTAATACCGCGGTAATTGTTGCAGTCCTGACGGTCCCCTTTCCCTTTCCAGATAGGGACGACCAGCCCCCTTTTCCAGTACGAAACATGCTGACCAATAATTCAAAATCATATTTATAAGGAGGTTGGAATTATATATTTATTAATATTTTGTCTGTCGACAATTGTCTTAATCACCTGGAGTCCAACGGTTCATCATTAAGTCATACTACAATCATTTGTAAAATATATTCATCATCATTGGAGGCATACGCCGGGGGGCGCGTCGTCTCGCCCACCCTACGACGCCACTCCCGGGGGTCACCACGCGCGAGTCCCCATGTAGGCTCCTTTCCCATACCAAGCAGCTCTCGACAAAAAGCATCAACTTGCCCCAGTCACGTTCCTTATGGTCGCCCCCTTGGCCTCCTCCACGCCGGATTGTCTCTTACAGAACAATCCGGTGGGAATGATCGGTTTCAGGGTAGCGTGCCACATGCCCATATAGCCTAAGTTGGCGCTGACGGACTATGCAGGTAATAGGCTTCGATTCAGTCTCACGGTGCAATCGCTGGTTTGACACGTAATCATCCCAGCGATACCCCATGATTCTTTGAAGACATGTATTACCAAAGGCATCGATTCGCCTCTTCAAGTCGCTATTTAGCGTCCATGTCTCAACCATAGAGTAAGACAGCGATAAGACAGGACCACAAGCGACTTGAAGAGCCGGATCTTTGTCCTCCTGCACAGGTACCGACAACGCAAAATACTCCTGCTGAGCGAGTCCATAACACCGTGGGCTAGGGATTTGCACCGGTTTTCGGTATACCGAAATACCGGTATTTTAGCACCGGTATTACCGGTATTTTTTTTTCTTCGGTATACCGGTATCGGTATTGGTGGTGCATCGGTATACCGGTATCGGTATATTATTTGGTCGGTATTGGATTTCGGTATTGTTTTTTTTTCTCGCAATATAGACCGGACTGCCGAGACACGTATGGTATCGTAACGCTCATTGGCTCAGAGCCTCAGAATCTGAGGCGCGTGTTATTATTGGCCGATTACAGCTCAGCTGACAATGCCGCCATGACAACCTCCCTCCCTCCCTCTACCCCTGAGGGAAGAGTCCCCCCGCAAGACCATCACAGAAAACGGATCATTACATATCACACAGGCGTCACTATACAAATCTAGCCTAGATAAAATGTTCATTATTGTTAGTGTTATTAGTATTATTAGTATTATTATTAGTCTTAGGTAGTCTACTATTATTATGGTTAACAATGGCATCATCATTTTCATTATTGTTATTATTATTATGATCCAAATTATTATTATTATTTTATTTCTAATATAATAATTTCAAAGATATGTGTGTGTGACTTGACTGTGTGTATTCAACTTCATCTAGTTGTATTTTTACAGGGCCAGAGCAACGCTCGTGTGGCCCCGTCTCCATATCACACATTTTTATCATCATCCTTATGCTAGTGTTGGCCGAAGCACCACCCGCGCGGAGCAGGTCACAAACTCCGCTAACACCCGGTACCCATTCACTGCTGGGTGGACAGGGGCTCGGGTTTTAATTAAACACCCATCTGTTTCGCTCTGCCCGGGGATCGAACCCGGGTTGTGAACCGAGCGTGCTTCCCTAGCTTACACCACGGAGTACCCGTGTGTGTGTATATGTGTGTGTGTGTGTGTGTGTGTGTGTGTGTGTGTGTGTGTGTGTGTGTGTGTGTGTGTGTGTGTGTGTGTGTGTGTGTGTTCACACCTCAGATAAGATAAGACTGACCCCTCGTATCTTTACCATTATTTTGAAGGAACTCGCGCTGCACGTGTCACCGTCTACGGCTCTACGCCTTTGAAATAATAACAATAATAATAATTAAAAATAAATGATTAAATTATTATAATAATAAAAACAACAATAATAATAATAATAATAATAATAATAATAACAATAATGTCAATGGTATTAATGATAATAATAAGTTTTAATAATAATAATAACTCAGATAAAATAATCATAACAATAATAGTGATACTAACAATAATATTGATAACAATAATGATAATAGTAATCAAAATGATAATAATAATAATAATAATAATAATAATAATAATAATATAATAATATTGATAATGATCATAATGATAATAATAAAGATACTGATACTACCATCTACTACCGTAGATAACAGTAAAGTCGCCAACTGCAGTGATGTCGCCAGGCGCCATATATTACGAATTATAGCATTACTACTGTTTTTTATGTGCCACTGAAGATGATACACAGTAGTTTATATCATGACTGTATAATCTACCCTGTTTCAGCGTTGTTTTATGCTTTGTATCTGCGAGTATAGACGGTTTCAAATTTTGCTAAGCTTTTTTTTTTCGGGCGACGACGGCTGCGGGAGGACACTCAGTTTAAGTTCCCTTCACACATTCCATAATCGAACCACGATAGCGCCACCAATTTGATTATTGACGCTATCGTGAAATTTGACCACGATAAATGCAGACCACGATAGCCTCACAACAATGTCACGCTGCCTGTACGTATGTGTCATGACGGTCGTAAGATGGTCACGATGGAGTCATGACAGCTGTAAGACTACTGTAAGACTACGTCACGAATGTAAAATCAACGGTCATTTTGTCGTCACGATAGAGCTACGATATCCACGACAGTGCTATGACGGTGCCATGAACGTATCACGATAGCGTCAAGTGCTAGCTCCACACGTGGGGTTGCCATGGTGATGGAAAAGGAAGGGGGGGTAGAGATGGTGAGATAAACAGGGGTGGGTGTGTTGGTGATGCAGAATGGGGGGAAACGGGGGAGGGGGGTTGTAATAAAGAAGGGGGTGTTGGTGGGGAAACGGGGGAGGGGGCTTGGGGAAGGAGAAGGCGTTGTGGTGTTGGTGGAGGGATGTGAGTGGTTACAAGCAGTGGCGTACCGATGGGGGTGGGGGGCATGCGGCTAAGCCCCCACCCCTTTGGCAAAGAATAAATGATAATAAATTATATATCTATTATGCATAATATATATATATATATATATATATATATATATATATATATATATATATATATATATATATATATATATATATATATATATATATATATATATATATATATAATATATATATATATATATATATTATATATATATATATAATATATTATATATATATATATATATATATACTGTATATATATTGGCCCCCCCCCTTTTCAATTTTCTTGGTACGCCACTGGAACTTACAAGGGGGTGGGTGGCATCTCCACGTGCTTAGGGAGTAGGGGGGTAGGAAGAAGGGGGAGGGTGGTGTCACCGCGTGGTGATGGACTAGGGGGTAGGGAGAGAGGGAAGGGTGGAGGTGAATGAGAAAGGGGGGGAAGGCGGAAAGGGGTGCAGAAAAGGGGGGGGAAGGTAGGGATGAAAGCGCGCGTAACGGTTTCTTATCGTCACGATAGACATACGACGATCACGGTAGTGTCACGAAGCTGCTACCTAGATAACGATAGCGTCACGATAGACTTACGATAGCGCTGCGTTGGGTACAAACTTCGGGGAGCTTCCCGATTTTTTAGTGCACGCACTAGCTTTTCGTGGCCTCGGCAGAGCGCGTCACGAGCGTCACGATCGGTCACGATGGACCCATATATACCAGGACCATGACGGCGCTGTGCATTGCATTGTTGGCGCGTTCGTGGTTCCATTATGGAATGTGTGAAGGGGGCTTAAATAAACACTAGATGGCGACTTTATTGTTGGTAGCCACTTTGTAGATATTTTTGTAAATTGTTCATTTATAGCCATACGAAGTATGACACAGATGAAGACACAAAATGACACAGGCTCTCCGGATAGCCCCTTCTAACTTTCTTGAAATCATGGATGTAGAAATGTAAGTATTAACGCCACCACACGTCTGTAAACAGAAAAAAAGTTGTCCTGGCGACTTTACTGTTATCTACGGTAGGCCATAGTTTACTCGGTCCCCCCTTAAAACTGTCAATGGCCGACGCCACAGGCAACTTTATTTTAGGGGGGTCTATGCTGTACTGTGGTCTGTGGTAACCCGGGAGTCACACTAGTCCTGTGTCCCGGGGTAACGGGTTCTCACCCACCACAGGCTCTAAGGGCTAATGCCACGGAGATGAGCACCGCATGCCACGCGCAGCTAAGCGTATGCTCCCATCTTTACCTATGCTGTACGTTAGGGGTTAATAATTGTAAAAAATGAAATGGCCGACGCTATAAGAAACTTTATTTAAGGGGGAGGCGATGCTGTAGAGGTTAATAACTGTCTGAGAATAGACAAGTAAAAAAACACACGAAAAAAACAAATACCGATACCGGAAATACCGGTATTTATGTACGGTATCGGTATACCGGTATCGTAATTGATACCGGTGTGAGGACGTACCGGTATTACTCCCGCAAACCGGTATCGGCAATACCGGTATTTTCTTGATACCGCATAACCCTACCGTGGGCTATGCCAATCCGCCGTAAGATTTTTTGATGTGACCCGCCGTCATTATGGACTGCGCTACCAAGGTATGTAAAACTTTCCAAGATCTCAATGTCCTCACCACACGCATGAACAGACTGTACTGTTTCATCTAGTAAGCCTCCAAACACCTGGACCTTGGTCTTAAGCCAGGAGACCTCAAGTCCCAAAGGCTTTGCCTCCTCGTGCACCGCTTTGAGAGCCATTACCAGGACCTCCAGCAACTCAACAAAGATTACTGCTAATACTGCATCATCGGCAAAAACAAGATCAGTGATCTTAGTGTTGCCGAGTAATGCTCCACAATCACTTTGATCTACAACTTTGCCCAATACCCAGTCCATACAAGTGTTGAAAAGTAATGGGGCAAGGACGCACCCTTGCCTCACTCCTGTATTCACAGGAAAGAAGCTGAATACACCTGCCCCACACTTCACAGCACTCTCAGTCCCAGAGTACCAAACCAATAGTCCTTGCAAGAATCCCGCGAAGTCGCAGAAGGTCCCAGAGACTCACAATGCACTGAGTCAAACGCCTTCTTGAGATCAATGCTATGTATATTGTACAGTGCTTCTAGAATAGGAAGTCACCGCACATCTGCACACGACTTGCATCTGCATCTGCGGCGACTTAGACCCGAGGTTCTTAGACCCGAAATCGCGATACATAAAAAATGACAAGCTACGGCGAAGTCATTAAAGTGATTACAAAAGAGAATAAGACACTCCTAAGACATAGAGAAAATATCTTTAATAAGATAATAAACGTTGAACTAGCTATCACTTTTAACGAGATCTGTCTCAGAGAAAATCTCCTGCCGTATATACTCTATATATATAATATAATTATATATATATATATATATATATATATATATATATATATATATATATATATATATATATATATATATATATATATATATATATATATATATATATATATATATATATATATATAATATATATATATATATATATATATATATATATATATATATATATATATATTATATATATATATATATATATATATATATATATATATATATATATATTATATATATATATATATATTATATATATATATATATATATATATATATATATATATATTTTATATTATATATATAATATATTATATTATATATTTTTATTTATATATATAATTATAATATATATATATTATATATATATATATTATATAATATATATAATATATAAAAATGAAAAAATATGAAAATCTAAAAATATATATAATAAAATATAATAATAATAAATAAATAAAAAATATAAAAAATCATAAAAAAGGAAAAAATATATAATCCAAAAATATAATAAATACAAAAAATTGAAAAAAAAACAAAAAAACTAAACAAACAGAAAACCCCCCCGAAAAAAAACTATTATTTTTTTTAAATTAACGTCTAATTTTGTTTATCTATATAAGTCTGATATATTGTAGAGACTTATCTGGTATAAAATAAATTGGTACTTCCAGCTTTGTACACATTTATTTAGAGTCCAGTAAGGAGCGTAGAGATTACAACCAAGTACAATGAATGTCTTTGACACAGCCAGGGAGTGTCGGATGGGGCGAGGGGAGCAGGGGCGTGTTTGTAGCGTCGATGTCCGAGGTCTTCTCCCCTCCCTGGCTTCTTTTCCCTTTTTTCTATCCTCGGTGGAAGTGTTTTTGTCTCCTTTGTTGATTCTTGAATAATGGGAAATTAAAACATTTGCACAATGCTGATTCCATAAAACAGTCCTTTGGCCTACTTGATCAAGCGTTGTGAATGCAAGCTAGACAGGGTTTTCCCACGGACGAAAGATAGCAGGAAAAGATAAACTTATAATTTATTATTTTAAACATAGATATATAATTATATGTTTATAATGTTTCTAAAAATACACTGATTCTTTTGATGTTAAGTACATGAAAAAAATAATGTATGGTAGTTGTAGTACTTGTTCACTTGTGTGATAATAGTTTGTAATTCATAATAATAGTATGCAAGTTAATATATATGTTAGGAGTGATAACTGACTGACATTGCTGGGGCCGCTATATAATTTGTCCTCATTAGTCACATAAGAATTACTAGGGAATAACAAATGGTACACCTAACAAAAGGGCTAAATACATATATAAATATAAACTATAAACTTCCCAAAGCATAATTCCTATCGCTAAAAGTGAGTAACTCTGAGCTAAATACACAGAAAAATAGGGAAAACAATGGATTACATGATGTTAAAACATCAAGAAAATGACATGGCCGAGTAAATTAATTATATATTTTTATATAATATATATTTTATATTTTGTGTCAGTACTAGTGTGGGTAAATCCACAATGTGAAAATATCACTGTTAAAAAATGTCAAGTGTAAGGTGTAACAAGTGTACGGGGTACCGTAACTGTAGCTAGCAAACTCAACTGTCAGCTAAGGTAGCTGTGAAAATTACAGGGAAAAATTAAAAACTTAAAATTTCAAGTAAAGAAATTGTAAATTTAAAATCTTCAAGTAAACGTTAAAACCCTGAATGAGCCCAAGTAATGACGAAGGCTCGTCTGACTGTAGAGCTGCTGCTGTGTCATAGTATAACAATATATGTACCTACTAGTAATAGTACTGCGTCAGTAAAAGAATGTAAGGGACTGTAGACATATAAGGAAAATTGAAAAGCCCTCGCCTGATACAATCTGTGTGGGTGTACCATTCGGGGTAACTGGGGTTTGTAAGTAACCTAGTAATATGTAAATATATTAATATGTAATAGTCAAAATGGATAATTAACTAGGTAGAAACATCGCTGGATACACATAAATGTGGTTGCATTGTGTGTAGGCAAAGCTAAGTTTGCCAACATCATTCATAAATGAAAAATGCAAAGTTATTGTGGGAAAAAAAATTGACATCACGAGTGTAAAAACTGACGGGCAGAGAAACGGGCTGAATTTTTATTCGACATTGGCGAACATGTTATGAGAGATAAGGTTATCTGTGTAAATCAATATTTTCTGAGGTCTGTATTAAGACAAGTAGTCATTCGTAACTTCTCTGCGAGTTTGAATTTGTTAGTAAGTAATGATACATGGTTAGTTAGTTGTACAAGGCAATAAATGTGAGCAAAATGTAGTTCAAAGATATGTGTGATCGTACGTCACGTACATCATGCAGATGTTTTAAAGAGTTATAGAGAAACTGCTTGTCATGCATTTTAGTACCTAGTTTAATATGTTAAGTAAGTACAAAATCCTATCATTCAAGTAGTGATCGGGGTACAACAGGAAGAACGTAAGAAAATCATTCCCGTAGTGAATGAAATTTATGTATGCATTTAATCGTAAGGAATGCAGCCAAGTAAAATGTGTACCTTGTGTAACAAATAAGGGGTGTTAGTATTTCATGCAATTAAATATGGTATGGTAACAATAAGTAATTAGTATGTATGTTAATACATAGCAATGTCATGCAAGTAATTAATGTATTTAAACATTAAGTGCGAAAGAATTCCCTTTAATGAGGAATGAAAAAAATTTAATGTCATGCAATTATAAGTGCGTAATAATTCCTTTAAATGTGGAATGTAAGAAAATAATGTGATCACGCAACAATACGTGCGAAATAATTCCTTGAATTGGTGGAATGAAAGTAAATAATTATATAATGCTATGCACTGTGTGCAACTTTAACTCTAATATAATAGTTTCTAATGTGAAGAGTTATCTGTCATACATTAGTGTTTCCATCGTGCTAGAGTTACAAGGTAAATGCATTTATTATTTTCTATAGTTGGTCAGATAATATGTAGCTAAACCAAAAATTCGTAAAACATCAATGTAAGTATTTTCAAGAGCGTATATAACTTGGCTTGGTGTGTTTGTGTAGACTTTTTCTAAAATTAGAACAACACACAATAAATTCAAAATACATGGTAATTGAAAATTAATCAGGTGACTGAATAAAAAATTTTATGATATGGAATGGTATGGAATGGAATGACACTACTGTTTCTGCGTGTGTGATCGAAAATTTGTGACGATAATCAGTTGTAGCAGTGTGGTGTCATCATTAACTACAGGTGTGCCCCTGTGTATCAAAATTAGTGTTTGGAAAGCATCATCTGTATCTAATCCTCTAGTTACTCGAAAAGTTATTCGCGACCGTGCCATGTAGTAAGACGTCTCAAACTAAACAATCACAGAAAACAGAAAACTTTTACGGAATCAGGTTCGGAATCGGTAGCACTGAACTGTGACGTGACTGACATTGCTCGCTCGGGCACGCTAGTTAAATGCATTTTTGTCAATCTCAGGAGCTTGCACTGGTGCAGTAGAAATTTTATGAACTCATAAATAGTACAGTATAGTAAAGGTGCACTCGTAGAGTTATGTCTCCAGGAAAATTGTAATATATGCATTACTGTTGAAAAACAAAATAGTGTGGGAATACCGTGGTCTAAAAATTCGCTTTGTGTAAAAAGGATAGTTATATGTTTGCTGAAAATTATGACTTAAATGTCCTGACGGTGTCTGAACAGATGTATTTACCGTAGCCATCGTAATGTAAACGTAAATGTATTTTAAAAAAAGCACTATAGTATTTCTAACGTTGAAATTGTCCGTGTATGTGAAATCACTGTGTTAACTCAAAATGTATCTGCTCACCTAAACTGCAAAAAAATTACTTAGCTGGTAGCTACTCGTATTGGTGATGATAGGTGAGGTCCAGGTGAGTGAAGATGAACACGCGTGGATGAGTGCCATGGATGACTGAAAGTATACAGTCACCGGAGAGCAACATTCTGTCAAAGAACACATATAAGAAAAATAATAATAACAATACATACACAAATAAGAAATCTGAAATAGATACTCAGACAGTTGTGTTGTGGTGCACGCGCTTAAGTCCGTAAACTGAGGACGGCTGGTATGGCGGTAGGTAGTGACACTGTGTGGTATGTCAGGTCAGCATTTTTGTGAGGGCGGACGGGTGATGGGCTGTGTCAGCGGAATGTTTTGGCAGGCGGTGATGTGGGCCCGCTGTTGTGTTGCTTTTGTAGCGGGAGGGGTATCTGTGTTGCACTGGTCCATGACGAGATGATCTGTGTTTGCGTATCGAAGCTGCTACGTTTGAGCCATGACGAGAATGCCGTATTGTAGATGTGTAGGGCTGGACAGTTTTCTGTAAACGTTTATATTCTTGACTGGGAGAGATGCGAAAACGTTTCTGTCTTGGCAGCGCGGTGTCGGGTGGCAGTGTTGAAGTGGGGTCGACCTTGTGACGAAACAATTTGCTGAGTTGCGTGAAGTGTTGTCTGCCTCTCTCTCTCCATCTGTAGTTGCTTGTAGGAGTTGATTGTAGTAGTAGAAGTACTTGGTAGTCGCTGGCTGGCTTGTGCTTGTAGTTTTGGCTTGTAGACTGCGTGGGGTAAGTTAACACTGCGTTATAGTGTTTTTAAAGTACGACTGATAAAATCATCACCACCGCTTATGTCACCATTTATAATAAGTCTGATATATTTACAACTTATCTGGTATGAGTTTTAAAATTTGGGACTTCCAGCTTTGTACACATTTTATTTAGAGTCCAGTAAGGAGCGTAGAGATTACAATCCAAGTACAATGAATGTCTTGAGCACAGCCAGGGAGTGTCGGATGGGGCGAGTGAGCAGAGCGTGTTTGTAGCGTCGATGTCCGAGGTCTTCTCCCCCTCCCTGGCTTCTGTTCCTTTTCTATCCTCTGTGGAAGTGTTGTTGTCTCCTTTGTTGATACTTGAATAATGGGATTAACACTGCACAATGCTGATTCCATACAACAGTCCTTTGGCCTACTTGGATCAAGCGTTGTGAATGCAAGCTAGACATGGTTCCCACGGACGAAAGATAGCAGGAAAAGATAAACGTATAATTATATATACTTTACATAGATATATAATTATATGTTTATAATGTTTCTAAAAATACACTGATTCTTTTGATGTTAAGTACATGAAAATATAATGTATGGTAGTTGTAGTACTTGTTACACTTGTGTGATAATAGTTGTAATTCAATAATAATAGTGATGCAAGTTAATATATATGTTAGGAGTGATAACTGACTGACATCTATCTATCTATCTATCCATCTATGTATCTATCTATCTATCTATCTATGTATATTTTATATATTTTTATATATATATATTATATATAATATATATATATAAAATATATTATTATATAATATAAAATATATATATATATATATATTGGTTATATTTTTTCTTTGCAAAAGGGGGGGGCATGGCCGCGTGCCCCCCTCCCCCCACTCGGTACGCCACTGCACACACACACACACACACACACACACACACACACACACACACACAGCTGCTATATAAGTGGGGACATAGCGGGTCCGCACTACATTGCCTTTGTGCGTCAAACCCACAGAGAGGGTTTGGTATACGTGTGTGTGTGTGGTGTTTGGTGTGTGTTGTGTGTTGTGTTGTGTGGGGTGTGTGTGTGGTGTGTGTTGCATGACTGTTATAGAAAGGGACAGTTTGATATATGGTTGTTTTAGATGGTAGGCTATAGATAGTATTGATAGTATTTTAAACAGTATAGATTATATATTTAGATAGTATAGATATAGAATGTGGGGTGTTGTTTTGTTCCTAAGCTAAACTCCATAAGGCAGTGAGAAATGTATGGGGTTGCATTCTTGTTACCAAGCTAAACTCCATAAGATATGTGCTTTGTGTCTGGGTTTGCCTTCTTATTCCCAGTGGCGGTTGTAGCACTAAAATACTGGGGGGGCCAACTTGGGGCCAAGGTAAATGTGGGGGGGCAAAACAAAAGTTTGGAGGGTCTGTAACTGGGGTGCGGGGGCGCGGGGGTGCGCTGTGGACACCACAGAAAATGTTTAAAGTTGAGCACTTTCCAGGGTCAATCTGAGGCCTATGGAGGGATAGGGTAGACTATCTAAGTGATATTCAGTCATAAAAAAAAAAGGCATTTTCAAAAGAACATTGGGGAAGAATTGAACGAAAGTTCATCGGAGAGTCTCGGGTCCATTTTCTCTGCTGGTGAGTATAATAATCCAGGCTGGAAATGTGAGAATTCATGCTCTCGGGTACGTTTTATTGAAAAGAAAAGACCAATAGTAAGCCTAACACCAAACACACTAAACAATTAAGATACAAAAAATGTGGCAGTTTTTTTACAATGCACATCAACAGAAATGTATTATGTAAGTACCCTAGTCTACCTATAGATAACCTCACACGTTGCATATACTGCAGACAAATAGCTATGGTATTCAGACATGGGCTGGCAAATGCTACATTAGACACAATGCTGATGATACCTTGTTCATTCGGCAACACTATATTTAGTGCAGCTTAATCCTACGATTATCATGCCCACTGTCAAATTCATCAACAAAGCAATCTAAATCCATTCCCTCAGCGAGTGCACTTTCAATGGACAACAGTGCAATGTTACTCAGTCTGTCACTTGTCATAGAATTTCTGAGAAATGTTTTCACTAATTTCATTTTTGAAAAGCTCCTCTCACACGAAGCGCTGGTAACAGGAAGAGTTACGGCTGTCAACAATAACTTGTATACAAACAGTCAAAGGCAGCCTTGGACGGACATAGGAATGACAGGAATTGTGCGATGGATGTAGGTTGTTCAGGTTCTTTCAGGAGTAATTTTTTCACTAGAGGTATCTCATGTTTTAAATCACTTTGATGGACTGAGTATGCAACTGCAAATGCCTTCAAATTTTCTTCAGATAAGAATGTCTGTCCTCCAGGACAGAGAGCTGAAATACCACAGAAAATCGCTGATGAGTGTTTAGAAATAACGACGGTCTAACTCACTAATCAAACAGTCTAATACTTCATACAAGATGCTGCTGTGCTGCACGTGACTTGAGTCAGATCTTTGACCGGTTGTTTCCAGCAAGATGAATTCATCAAGTTGTCGAGGTTTTCTTCTCCGACTTCTAGTCATTAATGGTGAAATGCAGCATTTCTTACAGAGTTCAGTAACCTTCTCAGAGTAATGCTCCATCAAGTTGGAGTTTTGCCTATCAGCTAGATCTTCGCTGAGTGATGAAATGAGCTTGACTGCTTTTCCAAGGGCTGCTTGTTTGTCCTGTAGCTGCTGGGAGACTTTATGAATTTTTCCAAGAATTTCCGAGAAAAAATGCAGTAAGTAAACAAACACTGCGTGTATCTGCCCATGTATGATGTTTGAATAATTTCGTCGTATCGACGCAGCAGAGATGGATCTCCGCTGTAACCAGACAGCTCTCTCACAAACTACCCCTAGAGCTGTCTGCTAGTGCTTATAGTGTTGGCCGAAGCCACCACCCCGGGAGGCGGGTTACAAACCCCCGGCTAACACCCGGTACCCAATCACTGCTGGGTGGACAGGGGCTCGGGTTTTAAGGAAACAGCCCAACTGTTTCCGTTCCGCCCGGGGATCGAACCCGGGATTTCTCGGTCGTGAATCGAGCGTGCTTCCCCTACACCACGGAGTATACCTCGAGTGGATACAGGTCAAGATCCAGTGTCAACTGCAGAAGACTCCTTCAGGAGTCTTATTATGCATTCCAGCTGCAGCAAAACGTTGTCACAAGAGGTGGCGCGACACCACCACCGTGTGCTGTTGCAGTCCTCGTGCTTGTTCTTCAGGAAACATTTCATACTGTATATAAAGGAACTTTTCGTGAACCACAGAGCTACTAGCGAATATATATATATATATATATAGAGTTATTTGAGCAGACTAAAGAATTCAGCTGCTAGAGGCACATACTTTGCAGCATTGATCAAAACCAAATTGAGTCTGTGTCCGTAGCAGTGTACATAATAGGCAAAAGGAGCTTTATCACGAATGCGTTTCTGAACACCACTGATTCCTCCACTCATGACTGATGTTCTATCAAATCCTAACCCTGCAAGTGAAGACTTGTAATCCAATCCCAGTTCAAATTCAATCCAAATGTAAATAAACATATGTAGTATCACCGGCACGCACTCTGGTGAATTACCTCAAAGCAGCATGGCTCAGTGGGTCTGCCCTCACTTTTGTGGATAGAGTCGCATACTTAGGCCATGTTATATCCCACGACATGACTGATGATTATGATATCATCAAGCAGACCACCAAGCTTCTTGTCGTGGGAAATACTCTATAGAGGAAATTTTCCTACTGTAGCAGAGAGGTGAAGATAGAGCTATTCAGGAGTCACTGCTACTCTATATACTGCAACTCGCTGTGGTCGTGGTTCAAGGTGGCCACTCTGAACCGCCTTAAGGTCTATCACAATGACATCCTTAAGAGGCTTCTGGGGCTGCCCAGGTGGTGCAGCTTGTCCCTGGCTTTCACTAGGGGCGGGGTGAACAGTCTGGATGTGATCAGTCAACACTCTGTTTTCAGCTTAAGGAGTAGGGAGGAGCTCTCTACGAACTCTATCATCACCTCTGTCAGGCAGAGCTCGGCCTATGTATGTGGACCTATACAACAGCGGTGGCTGGGTCTGCTGTTTGTGCAGAATGTGGGGTAGCACAGGTGTCCATGTATGTTTTTTCTATGTACTTTGATACTATGTCCCCTAATGTGCCTGTACTATGTTCTTGTTTTTGTTTTTTGTTCTAGTACTTAAGTTAACTCCTTGGCTTGTTCTTGTTGCTTTGTTTGTCTGTATTCCTCCGGGCGAGGATAAAATTATTGTTATTATTATTATTATTATTATATGAGCATGAAAAGAACCTCTATCAAAATATGAGAAACCAGGTGAATCAACTATTTAATGAAAGTCATTAATAATAATAATAATAGTAATTATAATAATAATGAAAATATTAATTTTTAGTAGTTATTTTTATTATTGTAAGCAGTAGTACCAATTTCTGTTATCGCGGTAGCGGTAGTGAGTTGTGCTCGGCGGCAGCCGCTGCGACCAGCTTGCCACGGGGCCACGATCGCGGCTTGAAAGTGGGGGGGCCAAGCAGGGGGCAAGCCTAAAATCTGGGGGGGCCATGCCCCCCCCCCCCCTGGCCCCCCCGTAGAACCGCCACTGCTTATTCCTAAGCTAAACTCCATAAGACAGTGAGAAATGTATGGGGTTGCATTCTTGTTGCTAAGCTTAACTCCATAAGACAATGCTGAACATGTGTGTTTGCTATTAGTCTAAATTACAGTCCTTATTTTGCTGTATTTTTGACATAAGTCTTTTTGTTTGGGTTGTATACATATTAATTTTTTGGTAATTTTCTATATTTAGCATTTGTGTGATTTATTTTGACTGACTGATGATGTTCTTGTTTATTATTTTGGCATTTATAAACACACACACGCATGTTTTTCAACTAACATTTCATTTAATGTTTTACCAATGCTGTGTGTATTCATCTAGTTGTATTTCTTTACAGGGCCAGAGCGACGCTCGTATGGCCCCGTCTCCATATCAACATTTTTATCATTCATCCTTAGTTCTTAGTGTTGGCCGAAGCCATCACTCCGGGAAGCGGGTCACAAACCCCCGGCTAACACCCGGTACCCATTCACTGCTGGGTGGACAGGGGCTCGGGTTTTAAGAAGACCGCCCGTCTGTCTTCGCTCCGCCCGGGGATCGAACCCGGGATTTCTCGGTTGTGAGCCGAGCGTGCTAACCCTTACACCTTACACTACGGAGTTCCCAATGTGTGTGTGTGTGTGTGTGTGTGTGTGTGTGTGTCCCTCATGTAAAATATTGAATTATGTATGTAGCTACACCATTACTATGCATTTTTCTTTTTTATATTTCATTTCATCTTCTATTTCAACTTAAACATATTTTTTAGCCTAGCATTTACACCTACTAGGCTACACGTATATCTCAAAATCTCTACGTACATCTCTCTCTCTCTCTCTCTGTTCCTCCTTAACCTCTTCTCTCCATTATTAATCTATTCCTTGTTACTCATTTCACTTTTTTATTATCTGAACTTTCCCTTTAACCCATCCAAATCCTCCCATTTCCCCTTCTCTTCTGTGTGTGTGTGGTGGTGGTGGTGGTGGTTGTCGTGGCAGATGTCTGAAGGACCAACCAAGCTAGTGAAGGAGGAGGGACTTAAGAGTAGGGTCTCCAGCGTCATCAGACCCGGGATTCAACACGAGGAGGTGGTGGCGGGCTACGATGTCTGGTCCGACAACTACGATGGGGTAAGGGTATCGTAGTAGTAGTAGTAGTTACTGTTGTTATTGTGGTCTTGAAAATAATAGTAGTAGTAGTCTTGTTACCTCCGTCAACGAAGTTGGAGAGGTTATGTTTGCACCCCGATCTGTCTGTCTGTCTGTCTGTCTGTCTGTCTGTCTGTCTGTTTGTTAGTGTACAGGATTTCTCAAAAAGTTACGAATAGATTTGGACCAAACTCGGTACACCAAGTCTATTTGGTATAAGGAAGGACTGATTTAATTTTGGATGAAATCTATTGACAACTGTTGCCATGGCAACCAATTGATGAAATATTCGGCCGGAGGTATGCGCTCATACTGAGTGCATATATATATATATATATATATATATATATATATATATATATATATATATATATATATATATATATATTTGATGAAATATTCGGGCGGAGGTATGCGCTCTACTGAGTGCCCCCCCCTCCCCCTAGTTAATGCTGTTATCAGAGCTGGGCGCGACTTTAATTTTTTCAGGTGCGACTTTGACTTTGCGACTTTGCCGCCGGACCTGGTGCGACTGCGACTCTGCGACTCTATTTTTGGCCTCCCTAGTGCGACTTGCGACTTTGCGACTGCGACTTATTTTTCCCGGTGCGACTCCGCTAAATTACAAAGTAAACTTTAGCGCGATAACAGAAACATGCTTTTATAAAGCAGAAAAACACATATTTATTCATTTTTTAGCTCAAACACAGCCTAAACTAATATCTACAGGTCCTCCTCCTCCTCCTTTACGTCCTCCTGGCCCATCTTCTCCTCCAGGAGGTCCATGTTTCCTTTGAGGAACGCAAGCTCCTCAAAGTTGACCTCCTCCAGGGAGGACCTCTTGGCCCTGAGGACGTCCCCGGCCGTGCTGAAGAGCCTCTCCACAGCTGCAGAGCTGGGGAGGGGGGTATTATACCTAATGAATAAGCCCACCCACACCTCCCTGTGCTGGTAGGGGAAGAGGGACCAGGCCAGCTCGCCTTTAGAGGGCACCCACTCCTCCATGGACTTCCTCAGGACCTCCCTCACATCCTGCTGCTGGTTGGCCGGGCCTCTAGCAAACAACTTGTTGAAGAGGCGGGCTTCCATGTCCTCGGGTTCCTGCACTTCTGGCTGGCCAGGCTTCACTGCCACTATGAAAACACCTATTATTAACACATATGGGGAATAGACAGCACAGTAACTGTGCGGGCGGTGCGGCCGGTGCGACGGAGACTCACAGACGAACACCCTCCACGGCTGAAGGCAGAGCAGCTACTGACCACAGATTCTGCGGTCTGCCAAAGATCCTTGGTTCTGCCCAAGCACATATTTTGTGAATGTGGTTGACTAGTTATCAACCACACTTGCTAGACAGAATCATGTCAGAATGTACCTACACTGTTTAACCTATTCTATTAGTGCCGAGTGGCAATTAAGTGAATTAACGATACAACCGGTATGCGGTCAAGTACCATACGACTTTGCCGCATTCCGAATGCCGCGCTGATGCCGCGGCAATTTCTTTAAAAAAAGTCGTCTTTGTTCCTGTTCAAAGTCGGGGCAAAAGTCGCAGAAAATTGGCGGTGCGACTTTGCTTAGTCCGACTTTTCAAAACGTTTGCGACTTTCGACTTCGCGACTTCGAAATTCATAGTGCGGCAAAGTCGCAAAGTCGCAAAGTCGCAACTCGGTGCCGCAACGCCCAGCTCTGGCTGTTATTGATGTCATAGAAATAATAGTAGTAGTAGTCTTGTTAATGCTGTTATTGATGTCATGGAAATAATAGTAGTAGTAGTCTTGTTAATGCTGTTATTGATGTCATAGAAATAATAGTAGTAGTAGTCTTGTTAATGCTGTTATTGATGTCATGGAAATAGTAGTAGTATGTACAGTAATAATATAATATTCTTGAAAATTATAACTTTCGTTCTCTTCTTCCTCTTCCTCCTGTATGAACTGTTACCTATGGGCCACTGCACTGAGTATTAAGATCCCGTTCCAAATGTCCATAAATCTTGATTAGATAGGAAACTTGCGGATAACTGGGTGCTAGCGACCAATATTTGATGTTATTTTAACCAAAATAAGGCAATCTTAGGTGTTCTTATGTTGAAAATCAGGTTTTCATTAATAAAACCAATGGTTTTGATATACTCATGTCCATACCATGAACATTGGTTTGAAGAAATAGTATTTGAGAGTATGATCTACTCATGTATGGTCCGACAGCCTTTAAGGAACTGTTACGTCAAAATGTTTGGGTGAATATATTTCTCCATTGATGCTGAAATATTATAGATTGTGTGCACAAGGGTAGTATGATTTCTTATTCTATAAAAACCATGATTAACGCCATGGATAATATCGCTATCCAACATTTTAAACATAAACACCCACCTGCAAAAGTACGATGTTTGTATACTGTAAACACGAGTGACGTTCACTGACGATGCTAGTCGCTTGTGTTTAGTAGGTAACTATAAGTGCCCTGGCGCAGGAACGTCCAGGAAACCATTGAATACTTGCTGCTGCAGTGTTCACCCCTCCACTACCACCGTGTATGGCTACACTCTCAAATCCTCGCCCTGAACGTTAGATCCTTTGACCTTGTCGTACACTGTCGAAAATTGTCGTACATTAATCTTGCACCAAATAAATAATGTGGTAACAAGCGTTCAGTAATGCATTACTCTAAATTTCTACCATGATATAATGCTATATTAACTAAATGAGACGTTTACCGAATCGGGCATTGTATGTACGAGTTGATTTTATGGAGAAAATAATGACTATTGTACGCATATACTATTTTCATTTTCTATGCATCTTAGACACCAATGTTACATATGTTAAATGAATTTGAATAATCTTTTAATTTGAAAAACTATATAGAAGCATGTACAACAAATTAGCTATGAAATCCTCACAACAAGTGTATTGGAGTGAGATTCACAGGCTCTAGCGGGATCATAACACTCAGTGTAGTGGTCCGGCCGTAACTCCATCTACCATTTCCTTTTCTTATTTCTACCATTAACGA